>CAJHQQ010004849.1:0-23005 GCA_905132885.1 Moricandia moricandioides | reverse complement strand
TTTGCTAATATATTATATTTTTAACATAATAATTATATATTTGAAAATAATATATATTAGTATATCATTTTATTATAATTTTATCATATTTATTTCAGTATAATAATTTTTAAGTACGATATATTATGATTATAAATAAATAAATAAATTATTACAGAATTTTTATTTTGTATTTAATAAATGATAACTCAATATATTAATATTTTATTATTAATTACAAAATTAATGATATTTACATGAAATTTTAAAATTGAGATCTTGCTAAAATATTTTTCGAGACAATTTGTTAGAATTTCAAGTATATATATTAATTTAAAATAAAAAAGACATCAAAAGATATTATGATTACAATAGTTACACATATTTTATATTATTAGTTTGATAAAATACATTTATAAATTTCTAAGGAAATATCCAACTAAAAAATCACACATAAAGAAAATCATGACTTCTATTTTAATAGTTAGACTAGAGATTCACCTGCACGCAGGCATGGGTATTGGGTCTTACGTTTTTATACAGTGATATTTGTTTTCATGATTAGAGCTGTATATTTTAGATGTGTCATCATATAATTAATGTATTCAAAAAATCAATATCAAATCTGGTAATATTGTTATTTTTTTGTACAAATATCCAAACTCATTTCACATATATTGGTTATTTGAATATTTTTTAGATTTCTATACATCTGAACTGAACTCATCCAGACATGGGAGGACCCAACTTGAAACCAACACATAAATTTATAAGACCTTGTGGGGCCTAATTTCAAAATCCTAAAACCCGACATCCAAAAATAAACAATTCGTATTTGAATGGATATCCGAATGTCCATGTCTAACTGATTCTGTAGACACTAATATATATAATTAGTTTCACTATTATTTATCATATATGAGTATTTTTTTTCAAAAATATGTTGCTATTTTTTTCCATGTCACTATTATATATCATATATGTGTCTTTATATAATTAATCTTATTTTATATGTACCATCATATAAGTAATCATATAATTACTAGTATTTTATGCGTACCATCATATAAATAATGACATATATTATATTTTTAAAACATAATGTGAAATATAAAAACTAGAATTTAAATTGGTGTTTGAAATTGGGCTTTATTTTGTATTTTCCTAATATATATTGAAAATATTTTTTATAATGGTTATGAGAAAATATTTTAGTAAAAATAAATTTTTGAATATATGTATATTTTGAATAACTTTTCGATATAAATTAATTTTAAATTATTATTTTGATTTGTATTTTGTATATAAAGTTTAAAATTTTGTTTTAAGATTATTTTTGACAAAGGAAGTTTTAGGTAATTAGATTTAGCTATTTTTGTATATTTTAAAGTTGGCCTAGATAGATAGTTATCATAATATATTAGACTTTCAATTTTTTCTTTAAAACATAAGCCCATTACTCTACTTATTTAATAGGGAGAATTGATAAAAGCAACCTAAAATTTCAATTCAAACCTATAAGTGTACCCTAATTTCAGTCAAATGCAAAACTAACCTACAAAAGTGATAAAAGTATTATTTAACCCTTATGACCAAAAAAAAAAACAGAAGTGTATTTTACATTTCTATCATTTATTAGTCTACACGTAACAAAAAGAAGTCTACATATATGTAGACCTCGTACGAAGTCTATTCATACGGTATACTTGTTATGTAGTCTATACCATAATTTTATCTAATAATTTAATTTTAAAAATGTGTAAAAATAATTGTTGTAATATTTTTAACTAATCATTAATATAATGGATAATCTGAAGTAAAAAAATTAAAATTTTATATAATTAAAC
Organism: Moricandia moricandioides; assembly: GCA_905132885.1. NCBI lineage: Eukaryota > Viridiplantae > Streptophyta > Magnoliopsida > Brassicales > Brassicaceae > Moricandia > Moricandia moricandioides. The sequence goes on along the minus strand of CAJHQQ010004849.1, from coordinate 21,179 downwards.
ATTTTTAAGGAACATTTAGGGTTTGAGATTTGTGGTTTAGGGGTTCGTAGACATATTATAAAGTCTACATATATGTAGACTTTTTTTTCAGTCTAAACACAATTTAACATAACCGGATTTAACCAATATAATTTGATGATCAAATAAAACATTTACAGTTTGAGATTTGTGGTTAAGGGGTTCGTAGACATATTATAAAATCTACATATATGTAGACATTTTTTTAGTCTACACACAATTTAACCTAACCGGATTTAACCAATATAATTTGATGATCAAATAAAACATTTACGGTTTGAAATTTGTGGTTAAGGGGTTCGTAGACATATTATAAAGTCTATATATATGTAGACTTTTTTTCAGTCTACACACAATTTAACCTAGTATATAAATACGATTTCTCAAGCTTTTCAGGTAAAAAAAAAACTAATATTTGCCGTATATCTCTCTAGGCGATTTCTGGCGAGATTTCCTACGAGATTTCCGGCGAACTCGATCCACGCAGTTTCCCATCCGCTTCGTCTCTGTCTGCTCCATCGCTTTGGTAAGTTAAATGTCTCTGCTTTACCTCTCTATTGATAAAAAGTGACCACCTTTACCTTTTTCTCTTTTCAGATCTGAGCCGGCGACTTCTAAGGAACGGTGCTTCTCGTCCAAATCTCTGCTTCTGGTCAGTATCATGGCTTCTACTTCATCTCTCTGTCCTAGCCAGCAAGTGACTGTACTTCATCTTTCCGACGTACGTCTCTCTGTCATCTCTATCTCTCGTTTAACTAATAACCTAACAAGCTCATCCTTGTTTACTAACCTTTTAGTTTTTTTTATTCAGATCTGAGTCGGCCAGTCTTAGATCTATTTCTCTAACGAGCATTGCATCCTCTCTAATCCATTTCTCTGCTTCCGGTGAGTCTACTTCATTTTGAAGTGTAGTATGAAGTTTCGAATTTGTAGACTGAAGTTTTGAATTTGTAGACTAATGTTTTGAATTTGTGGACTGATATTTTGAATTTGTAGACTGATATTTTGAATTTGTAAACTGATATTTTGAATTTGTAGACTTCTCATGTCAACTGATGTTTTTGTAGTACACTGATGTTTGAATTTATAGGCTTCTCGTGTAGGCTTCATTTTAAATTGTAGACTTCTCGTGTAGAATGCACTTGTATAATTCTTTGTTTGTGTCTTCTTGGTGCATGTTACAAAATGGATAAGCTGGATTTCCTATTGAGGTTGTATACTCTAGGGAGGAGCTCAAGAACTGTGAGTAACAGACGGTTGTATCAGACTTTTGTACCAGACATATGGTTGTAACAAACTTATGTAATTTTCTTGCAGCAGACTTAAGTATTAGTCTTCTTTTACAGAAGACTTTTATAGAAGTCTGGTACTCGACTATCTATCAAAATATCATCCTTCGTATCAGTATAGTACTCTTCTTTCAGAAATTTTAATTCATATTCGACCAAAAGTACAATTCCAATACAATCCAGAGATTTACATATTAGTCTTCCTCTATAAGAGACTTAGAAAGAAGTCTACTTTCTGTTCAAGAAGACTAACATGTTGGTCTGCATGACAGAAAGTAACATTAGAACTCAAAGTAATAGAAAAATTAAGACCTACGATTTCAACAAAAGTTCATCAAATAAGACAACATCCAAAGCGACAATACAACTGATAAGTTAAATACATAAGACATAAGACAACATCCAAAGCAATAAGACACCATCCAAAGCAATAATACAATTGATCAATTCAACACATAAGAGATAATACATAAGATAACATCCAAAGCAGTAAGACAACACTAGTTTAACCTGGACAGTTTGGATGTGACCCGGTTGTTTGCATTGTGACAATTAACGTAGACTTACTAATATGTCTACAATTGTTTCCTAGCAATATAGCAAAATCAAAAGTATTATACTTTCATAATTGCAATAGTTTTTCTATCCAAAATCACTCAAACCCATTAGGATTAACTATTACACACTTTCAAACGCAAAAATTATGAAAAAAAATTAATGCATAGTACACAAATTAACTTTTAATGTATATTTCGAAATAGACTCCATGTTTAGTCTACAAAGTGGTAGACTTTCTTTTCAGTTTACATCCGTAGACGGTCAGATAGGTCTACTTTTTTGGTTAGCTTTTGCAATTGACCATTTTACGGGTTACTTTTTATAGTTGAAAAAAAGTTGTGATTTTATATAAGCACACTTCGTTTTCAATCTACAACTTCAAAAATGTTAGTTTTCGCTATTGACTAGAATTTTACAGGATTTGACTTTCAAAGGTAGACTAAATATACAGTCTACATGTTTTAATTTTTTTGAATGAGGTTAGTTTTGCAATTGACTATGTTTGACTTTTTAGGGGGTAGATTGAAATGAACTAAACAGCTTTGCAGACTTCGCAAGAAGTCTGCTCTCAAATCTGACGAGTCAGTTTTGCATTTGACCAAAATAAAAAAATAGACTTCACGGTAGTCTACATTTTTTTTCTAGAAGAGAAGACTGCATATGAAGTCTACATATTAAAAAAATTAATTAATTTTAAAAAAATTTAGTCAAACACAAAACTAACATTTTCAACGCAGTCAAAATTTTGGTCAAATGCAAAACTGACCTTAAGTAAACTTCTCCGGCAGTCTACGCTTCGTAGACTTACATTGAAGTATGCTTATGAAAAATCAAAAGTTCATTCAAATGCAAAACTAACCTCTTTTGCGTAGTCGTCTTTGTAGGTCTACGTAGTTTTTTGTTTTTGTTGTCAAAAGTTAAGATGTAGACTGTTGGGGAATGCTACGTTACAAAAAAAAAATCTGTTTAGTCAATTGCAAAACTGACCTGTGCGTTGAAAATAGACTGCATTGTACGTCTACATAAGGGCGTACACATATAAAATAGTCTATTATCGCGACACAGATCTGAGAAACGACTTAAATCATGTAAATAGTTACTTTTTTGCAGTGTGAAACTCGTTTCCAGCCTTTTCAACCGTCCAAACTCTAATAATGACCAAAAGGAAACATTTTTGACGATTCACAAGTGAAAAAACACGAAATTATGAAGTTTGTGATTATGAAAATGAAGGTTAAGAGAGATTTTTAGATGAAAATGTAGAGAAAATGAGAGGAAATGAAGATTTGTTTGTTTAGAATGAGAAAAAAGTGGTTGAAAATTCAATTCTAGAGCTTTAAGAGATCAAAAATGGTGGTTCATGGTGGTTCAAAATATTGATGATGATGTCATAGTTGTAATTAAAAAGAAATGTTTAGGGTGTATTTGATTTTTTGTATTTTTCGAAATTAATTAATAAATAAATAATAATGGCAAATTTGTAAATAATTCAAAAACTTAGGGATATTATGGAAAATTCAATGATGAATAGTAACTAAAAAAAAGGTTAGTTTTAGGTTTGACTTGAATTTTTAGGTTGTTTTTGAAAAACTCCATATTTTATATTACTATTAGTGTTTCCAAACAAATTAATACTCTTTTTATATGGTTATTTATGTTTCCAAACAATAACAAAAAGGTAATTCAATTTTAATAGTATAGATATTGTATTTGTTTCGGAAAAAAATATGTTTATATTTTCGCAAATAAATAGGTCCTTTGACCAAAAACTTAACATATTGTATTTTGATAATATTTTAACCAAAAATAAATATAATATTTTAATATGAAACAACTAACTATTTTTTTTTTGTAAATCTTATAGTTCAGATATTATTAGAAGATTATATGTATATGAGAAAACTTCACTTTAATATTTAAAAAAAACTAAGTTGATGTTAGTTAGAGATAAATGTTTGGATAAAATGTGATGGGTAAATATAGACTTGTAGGTCGTGGCTGCTGATGCAAACCCGATTTTGATTACCAGAAGAATCGAGAATACCACCATGGCTCTTGTTTCCAAGTTGAAGAAGATGTCAAAGGAGGTGTATTATTGATACTGTTCAGATTCTCTTGGTCATTGCTCTGTTTCATTGCACTTTAAAGGGTTGTTCTTTTTTGGTTTACTGGTTGAAGATAGTGAACTTGCAGATGCTGCAGCGGTTAGTGCTGGAAACAACTACGAAGTAGGCAATATGATTGCCGAAACATTGGCCAAAGTTGGTTGTAAGGGTGTTGTCACTCTCGAGGAAGTAAAAAGCTTTGTGGTACTATTAAATTTGCTGCTTTGAAAGCTCATGGATTTAAAGAGAGGAAGAGTAAGTACCTCGATGACATTGCTGCTCTTACCGGAGGTGAGACCAAATGACTAATCATCCTTTTGTTACTGTTTCATCATTCAAAAAAATATGACTTGAGATCACCATCAATTTTTAAATGGTTTGACATTTTTGAGTCTCTTTTCTGAAAATGAATAGGGTTCATGAGTTAGTATGAACGATATATATATATAGTTCGTTTAGGTGAATGTTGACGGTAGAAGAAAATCTAAACAATTTTTTTGAAAGTGTGATTTACAAGTTGTGGAATATGAATATACTTAATTTGAGGAATATTTGGTAGAGATTCACGGTTTAACTATATAATACGAAACTGGAAGCAAGTTTTATTATAGGAATGTACTAAATATTTTTACAATTTATAATATACTAAAGCATGATTTGCAAGTATATTTTTTGTTATTAATGTGATAACTTTAATTTAGGGGCCTCTTATTCAATGTTTTTAGGAATATTAGGGCCAGCCCGCGCTACGCGCGGGATGTCAATATAGAGCGGTGTATATAACTATATTACGATCGGTTTGCATTGGATTCTCTTTTTTTATACGTAATTTAGCCATTCTGTATAGTTACGATTTGGTAAGTATTGTTTATATGTGGATTTTACGTGAGTATTTAAGTATAACTCATGTATCTTCAGGAACATGTGTGTAATTCATTTTCATCCCATATGTGCTATATCGTGTATCTTATGTTTGGTTTTATTTAAATATGCATCAAATAGGTGTAATATATGTTTATTTATTAGATTCGCCATATCATAATTATCCGATTATGTATATTGTAGATTAGATAGTATATATATAGATAAATGGTGTTAACCATATTTTATCAACATGTATTAGTAAATGATTATTTAGTTTGTTTAGTGAATTCTAATGAGTTGATGTTGGTGGGCTTTTCCTAATACAAAATTTTCAAAATGATGTTGTCAATGTATTTAATTAGAAAAATACTTAGGTTCACCCCCTAAGGTGAACCTTTAAATTTACCACATTTCTTATAACCAATCAACCTGCCATATAGATTATTAAATAAAAAATATTAATCTTTATTTTAAAAATATAAAATAATAAAAAAATGAATAACATCAATTTTAACATCGTCGCTAACTAAATTCTAACCCTAAATTAAATTTCTAAACCCTAAACCCTAAATATAAACTCAAACCCTACACTCTAAACTCCAAACTATAGACCCTAAACCTAAAACCAAACTTTAGACCCTAAGCCTTAGACTCTAAACCTTAGACCCTAAACTTAAACCCTAGGATTTAGGATTTGGGGTTTGGGTTTAAGAGTTAAGTTTTAGGGTTTAGAGTTTTGGGTATAGGATTTGGGTTTAGGATTTATAGGGTTTAAGGTTTGGGTTTAGGATTTATAGGGTTTAAGGTTTGAGTTTGGGTTTAGGAGTTAGAGTTTAGGGTTTAGAATTTTGGGTATAGGATTTGGATTTAGGGTTTAGGGTTTGAGTTTAAAGTTTAGATTTAGGGTTTATGATTTAGATTTAGGGGTTTCCTAGTGATGTTAACGTTAAAGTTGGGGTTCATTATTTTCTGTACCTATTTTGTTTTTTGTTAAATTTTTTTAAATAATTTTTATTTAATAATCTATGTGGCAATTTGATTGGTTATAAAAGATGTGGTGAATTTAAAAGTTCACCATAGGGAGTGAACCTAAGTATTGTTCATTTAATTATGTATATCAATGCATGCTGGGTATCTTTATTTTACACAATATTTAAAAGCCCAAAAATAATCAATGTTAACTGATAATCAAAGTTGTGGTTGACTAAATTTCTATATACAATAATGACGATTGTTTGAAAGGAGAGATGTTAGATCTTTTATTTTCTAATTTAATTTTTGTAAAAATTTTTATATTGATTATATAACAATTATTGATTGCGTTTTTCTATAAGTTCATATAAAAATATGTGATATTGATTTTTTCTATTTCTCTTTGAATGAATCTAATGAAATGTAAAAATATCGTAAATAGTTTTTTTAAAAGAGAGTTTCTATTTATTTTCAAAATTTATATATTTTAGATTATATTATATATTTTCACAAAATTATTATTTATTGACTAATTTTTCATCAATCTTAAGTTATAATATGTATTCTAAATTTTTAGCTAAAATTGTATTGTTTTATCTTTTTGCAAACTTATTTTCGCTTAATTTTTAACTATTTAAACTTTTGGTTGTATTTTTCATTATGTTTTTATTAACTTTTCAAAAATATTAGCTTGGTGAGAAGGATGAAATAAAATACTGTGAGTTAACTCTTTTTATTTTTATTGGCCTAGGTTTCATAAAACGTGAAAAAACAATAATAAAAATTGATTATTCTATTTTTTATTAATATATTCTATTTATTTTGTCATTTTATTTATTTTTGGTTTATTTTATTTGATGACTAAAAATGTACTAAATTCAAGTTATATTAACTAATTTTGCATAAACATAATTTTGTGAAAATGACTATTTTAGTTATAGACTAATAATTGTTTATGGTTTTCAATTTCTTAAATTGATTTTTATAAGGTTAAATTTGGTTTCAGCAGACAAAACAATTTCGCAGGATTTGTTTTTTGGGTAAACATCAAAAAAATTACATTATGTAGTTGTTGCTAACTTCCCATAATGTTGTTAGAATGATGGATGTACAAAATTTGGTTTAAAAAAAATTACTAATTACAAAGGTGTATAGGTTTTTATATGTTTCATTAACAGATTCGATTTAAACACAAAACTGATAAAAACAAATATGGGATAATTTACGAACTTTAAAAATTTGTAGTGATGTGTCAAAACCTTGTGCAATGCTTGCTAGGTGGAAGGCAAAGGAGAGTGTAAACTCTTTTTATATATAAAAATCACATATTAATTCTTACATTATTGTAAACGTCATAGCAAGATTTCAATTATTTACTTATAGAAGTCATTTCAAATTTTAATCAAAACCCACCAATTCTATAACTCATTAATTAACGCAACTAACTTCCTAATGAGCTAAACTCTTGTCGTTTTTATCAAATTCCTACATTCCTTGTCCATACCATCTTCTTCTACTTCCTCCACGTTGCCGCAATGTTTGGACACCACCTTGCACTTAACCACACTCCCATACACATAAAATCCAGGTTGAACCATAGCTCGAACCACATCTTTAACCCGGTCACCACCAGTCTATTACATGTAAACCGGTTGTCTTTCTCCACACGAAAGACTTTCAATCCCGGTTCACCGAGTTAGCTAATAGGTGAACCAACCAAACACTTTTTGACGCACGAACGAACGCATGCAATCAAAAACAACCGGTTCATTTGGTTTTCAATAAACCAAAAAAAACTACATAAACTGTTCACTGTAAAATAGGTTCAGGCAAAGTTCTGTTCCACCAAAGCATCGAAACGACTTATTTTCCATTCAAGGAATTGGCTAAACTCGCCAGAGAAATGCTTCGTTCCTCTGCTCAAGACCTCGTCCCACATGAGCTCCGAGAAGATATTAAAGGAAGTGTAATTAGATTCGCAAATATCAATCAGGTTTAAAATCCAGATTGATCCATTTTCCTGAAACCTAAATCACAGATGTCAAGAGGAGACAAACCCCTAAATATCAAAACTAATCTCGTTGAGAATAAAATCAACAAACATTATTGAAATCTCAATCATCTCCCATAAAAGAAATCTTTTGAATATTTCTTTTTGATAATCAATACATGACCATATTGAAACAAAATCAACAAACAAAACGAAATCGAAACACCTCCCATAAAAGAAAGCTTATGAAATAAAGTTTGTCCCATAAACGAAAGTTTTAGAATTAAATTTTGATGATTAAAAAAAAGAACAAACTGAAACAAATTTAAATTTAAATCATCATCGTTATCACTAGGATTTTTGAAAAGCTTGTGAGTGAGAGGATAGAAATGATAAAATTCAAGAGATAGGACTTACCTTTTTATAGTCGCAGATTCTAAGAAAAGAAGTAAAAGGAGATGCATTCAATGATAGATCGTGGGAGGAGTGGATGCAATTGTTAATGAGCTCGTTGAAGGTGACGCTTCAATTCCGACTGACGACGTAACGTTTCCAGATTTTTTTCACCCGTGAACAGAAGCAAAACTTAGGGCTTATGATTGTGTGAGGAGTCTTCAAGAGGACGACGTCATTTACAGAAGGCTTAAATTGGATCCAGTTCAGTCCCTTTAAAAACTTAACTCACAGCCCATTAGAGGCAACGAAATCAAGGTTTTATATGTTAGGGAAAACACGTGTTGCTCTGTAGTTTCTTGATTTAGTGACGTGGAAGCCTCTTGAGAGAGGAAACTTATCTTTATAATAATAGATTTAGTGGATCTATTAACAGTTTCAAAATGATTTAAGGAAATATGTAATTTTTATTTTGTTTTACTACTGATTTTTCTGTTTTTATATTAATAAGTTATGAAATCATATTTACAATTGTATACAGAACCGGTTAAAATTTCAAAATTGTATATATTACATGTTACACCATATAATCCCGTTTTATGATGTACAATTATTTTGTACTAAAATTTAATGTCAACTAGCCTTTGACCCGCGCACCCGCGCGGGTGTTAGTTTTATGAATGTCAAATATTTTAAGTAATTTGTTTGATATAACTGTATATATGAATGAAACTTAATATTCGATATCCGTTATCCGATCTCGGATCTCATCCGCTTCAAAAAACGGATATTCGGGGATCCTGATAGTGATTTTATGGATTCGACTAATTCAGATATGAATTCGGATAGTAAAATTTAGGTCTGGATATCCGGATCTGGATATTAAATATTTAAAATTTAACTATAGTTATCTATGTATATTATATATATACTTTATATAAAATAACTAAAATTTTAATTTTAAATTTGAATGCTTTTAAAGTTTTTTAAATTAATAATTTTAAATAGACTAATAGATGGTTAATAATTAGTTTTTAATTAAAAAAAAGTCCAGATATCCGCGTGTATTCGGATTTTAGTCTGAATATCCTAACCCCGAATATCCAGATCCGGATAACAATTTTACGAATCCGACGAATGCATATCCGAATTCGTATATCCTAAAATACTTATTCGTCCTAAACATAACTGTGTATATGTATTATATGGTGATTAAAAATTTTAAATTATAAATTACATAAATTATTATTATTAGATATATATCGTACAAATGAATAATACATTGTATTTTTTGTATATATAACCATTTATAATAAATATTAGTATGTATTTTAGTCACTAAATTGTTATGGAAAGTTACATGATTTTGTTATTGTAAATGAATAAGTTCAGATTATATCAAAAATTATTGACATTATTAGCTTTTTTTATAGTTCAAATATAGTTGGTTAGCTTATATGAATATGAATAAAAAATAAAACTAATTTAATTCTATATATATGTATAAACACATATATATATTTTTATGAAATCTCCAATTTCAATGACAAATGTTGTTAATGGGCTTAGCCCATATTTTTTTTTCTCTTGTTAATAATCAATGTTTGGATGCAAGGATAGTATCAGTGGCATTTCTTGTAAATATTAGGTAAAAGCAAGGGTTATTTCTTATTTGTACTTCAGTTTTAATAGATTAGATAGTTGTCAAATGGATAGTGGAAATTTCAGCATTACACTCTCGGTTGACTAATTTATATAAACCAAATTATGCAGAGATTGGGAATGTGGTCGAAAGATGAAACCGAGTTTTATTGGTTTGAGACATACAAATATAATTATTGGATAAACACATTTTAATGGGCTTGTTATTTCCTTTGGTTATATGAAGTAAAAGCTTAATAATAATTAGTAAAATATGTAGAGATAATATCAGTGGCATTCTATGGTAATTATTTAGAAAAAATCATAGTTAATTACTAAATGTACTTCAATTTTAATAGTTTAGATAGATGTGTATCACCGCTTTAATAAGGTGGAACAACTTCGTAAGTCTTTTTATTTTTATATTGAAAAAAAAAGTTTCAAATAATTTTTCAATGGAAAATAAATTTTCGACGGTTTTCAATGCTATTTATCAAGTTAAAGAAGCGGCCCCATAGACTTTCACTTTCGCGTCTCTCTAAAATTGCACTCATGGTAAAATTCTTGGTTTATTTAATCATCATCAACTCCGAACACACAAATTCTCTAAAACTATAAGTAGATAATTGAGAGTTTGGTATTGAATTGTATAATATGACTTATATAACCATGTCAAATGTAAAATGGTTAAGTAACCAATTAGGTTTACGACGAAACCTAAAAATCGATCACTGATCCAATTTGAATACCTTTGAAGGATATACCTCAACAAAAAACTGAAAAATAACGACAAGAAGTGATTGAGTGCATGAGTTCCTCATATAAAATTATTAACTCTAGAGATATAGTAATTCAGAAAAAACAAAATTGTTTATAAAAACATCTATCCACAATAAATATTTTTTTTTGAAACACATCCACTTAAGTGAATATTATATAATAATAAGTCATAATATATGATTTTTAAGTGATAAAAAATCTAATATTTGTACGTTCATTCCGTTTTTAGACAGAACCGATCTACTAATTCTTTGATTTCCATACATATTGGTTTAAAGAGATAATTTAAAAAGTTAATGGTGATTAACAAAACGAAAGTACACTTTCTTTTTTTTAAAGAGTTAATAGTTAATTTATAATTATGTCCGCGTATGCGATCGACGCATCTAGTTTTACAATTAGAGTATTAATTATATTTAATTTTAATTATAAATTGTATTGGTTTTGTAAATAATTTTATTTATTTCAAATATTACTGGTCAAATAAGTATAATTATTAAAAATATAAATATATTTCAATCATAAAAAAGACAATATTTAAGAAATAGAAAGAGGAAAAAATAATTTATTTCTTAAATATAAAAAGAAAAATACAAAAAAAAACACCTTACAAAAATCTTCAAGTACAGAGAAAATTTAAATGAGAAAACTAAATTCAAGAAAGATATAGATAATCAGGTTTACACATGCCAACACCATCCTACCGACTAATCAATCTCACTAACATCTAAACTCAAATTAGCAAAGCGGATTCAGTAATTGATTTGGCACGCTAGGCTATTATGGCCACTGTACATTGGCTTTTGAGGACACATCCTAAGAGATTTAGCTGCTCAGCATCTGCAAGGGAGATTCACGACGTGTCAAAGACAAGAAAGCTATGGCCTATATCAATCAGATTAAAGTCTTGCTCATGACAAGAAGATGCCTGTGTTGGAAATGAAATGTGGCAAACAACCAGGCCCGCTAAATCAAATCAAACAGAACCGCCAAATGTGAAAACCAGACATTAACAGTAACAATGCCACAATAAGGGTGCCTGGATAGGTTTGGAAGAGAGATTGGATTTACCTCTATTGGAAAGAAGACGAGACTTCAGGAGTCCATATCTATTGGAACGGAGTGCGACTTGTCAAGAGCAGCCTCGTTGACCTTCTGCTGGGGATCTTCACTAGAATCAACCGTTTGTTTTTTGTCAGCTGACTTACGCTTAGAATACGTAACCAGTTTTATTACTCTCTCTGGTTTATCTGCAGGCTCTCCATTATCCTTGTCACGAGAAGGTTTCGTATCATTTGTTAAGTTATCATGACCCACCACTACCTCAGACCCACCTGGCTTGCTGGCTAGATATTCACCATTTACAGTACCTGGATCAGAATCAGTGGCTATGTCTTCCACACTAAAATCAACCATATCTTCATTGTGCTCTGAATAATTGAGTTTGCTGGTTGAAAGTTCCGACTTCTCAGCACCATCGGTGTCTATGTCTCTGTCCCTGTCAGTCAGACATTCAGCTATATCGTTCCCTATGATTTCAGTTACTGCACTTTCAAGATTCTCATCATATGTGATTTCTAATTCCACTGCTGCATCACAACAGTCATCTACTCTTGGAGCCTCTTCTTCACTTGCATTATTTGACACCTCAAGAGAGTCATTCTTTCTTTCTTTCTCTTCTGAAATCTTACTAGAGTTGGAGGCTTCTACATCATTTTCTTCTCCAATTCTGGATTCATATTCGCTAGCAATTTCATCAACTGCCATTGGTTCTATGGTCTTTCCAGAATCAAGCACATGAAGATCAGAAGCTAGTGGAGGTTCCATATCAGTAACATTAGGGGGTCTAGATTCCAGGTTTTCCGCAGTTCCCTTAGCTTCAAACGCAGTTTGTGATCTGCTGGGAGATTCCGGTTTGTATAAATCTTTACTAATCTCTGCAGTCTCGGAATGGTCATCTTCTTTGGAACCATCTTCAGTATTTTCTGTATCAACCATAACCTTATCACTAGATGCTAGAGTTCCAAAAGCTGTAACTTCATCAGTTGTAGAATATGAGCACTTGGAACCAGCATCATCAACTTCCATCGATTCAGAGAGATCCATGGATTTATATTCTACATTCTCAGAGGATAGTAAACTATCTTTGTCATCAGGCGCTGAGAATGGTGAATCAACGCTATTGTTGTGTACTGAATTTCCCGTTGAGTGAATTATGCCTTTATAGTCGTAGTACGCCTCAGCCTGTGAACGTCAAAGCTCAGAACATATCAAGAATAAACTAAGAGAGATCAAGATTATATTACGTCATTAACTGTACAACTACCTTTGGTCTCGGAGATACTGCTTCAAACACATGAATTTCAGGTTCTTCACATTCTGGGATTTGTAAGATTATGTAGGCACCTTTGTTGTTGTGCCCCGCCTCCGTATCCTACATACAAGACAACGAGCATTCAGATTTGTTGAAGCTCAAACATAAGTCATAACATTTATAAGATATGACGTAACCATTTGTTGAATCACAAGAGATAGCCCATTAAAATCCAATAGAGCATACCTGAAACTGAGGATGATCAGGAGCACTGAACAAAGTTACAAGGCCTTCATGGTCTTTTGCATAGCCTTCATCCATTGGTGGAAGACCATCCCGTTTTGCCCTTTTTTCAGGGGCTTCCTTCCCTCTAATAATCAACTGCCATAGAAAGAAATAACATCATGATGCTGAAAGAGTAACAAACACACCTCACTCTTTGACAGACAGAAACTGATCGATCTAACCTTTAGATCATTGTCTTGCAGGAACTTTGCAGTGCAATCAGGACCCCACAACAAACCAATGCCATTCTCTTTTCTAAGAAAGAGACCGTTATCAATCGATGGATCTGACCAAAGAATGTCACCAGGAATCAAGTTTGAACCTTCAGCAGGAGGATTAATAACACGCCTTTTCACTTTGAGTAAATCCTTTAATGAGCCAAGAGGCAAGCACTCAGTTCTACTTTCAGTCTCAAGAACACTGCTATCAGCTTGCTGTTTCTGAGATCGCTTGCGCTTTCTGCTTCGTTCTTGTTTGTCAGAGAGAAAGCTCGAGACATCACGGAAAAGACCTCCATGAGCTGTAAATACCTTCCCACCAATCACAGATGCCAATGGAAGTAACTGGAAGCATTCCAAGCACTTTTTGTAGACAATTGCTCCTTTATCTCCATACTTGGTAAATACTTCATTTTTGAATCCATACAGTGATGTACAACTCTCGCTCTCGTGACTGCCACGCAGAAGATACACTCTATCCGGTAGAAACACCTATAAAAAAAGAAGTGCCAACAATCAAAATCTGTAGCGGACGAACAATCCTAGTTGTCTAATTTATCTTTGACATAAAAAGAAGTGACAAAAATTCAAGGATGATAAAATTACCTTCCATGATAAAAGAAGTAAGAAGGTTTCCAAACCCCATGCTCCGTAATCTACATAGTTTCCATTGAACACGTAGAACTGATCACCATTTGGGAATCCTGCATCCTGCATAAGGAACAGCAAATCATGTAGCTGTCCATGAAGATCTCCGACCACAACGACCTTTGCTTTGTTACTATCTATCCTAACGCAGTTTGGCTCCTTCTTCAGGATTTTAGAAGCAGAGAGAACCAACTCATCCAAGACGTTAGAAGGAAGAATACTTGAGAATTCACAAGCTGGGAGATTCCTCGAAGACCAATCGAAGCCCAACATTACATCACAAATCCAACTGAATGTAAGCTTGCCTCCAGTAGGCCAGAAAATAGGTTTCTGGGAAACTGATGGTAAAGGCTGCTCACATCCTACATCCTGAACGGGTGGCATTCCCTCCAAAGGTTCTGCTGAGAGACCATCAACTATCCCCATTTCACTCGAAGGTAAGCATACCATTTCTCCAGACAATGGCTTTTGCGATATCATTGTAGGAGTGGGTTGAGGTAACATCAGAAATGGTCCTGGAGTAGAAGCTTGAGAAACAGAACCTATAACAAAGAAATTACCAAAGTTAAATAGAGAAGTCACAACAAAACATGTTAAGGAACACGAGCATGTAGCATGATCTGCAGCTGTTGTTAAGCTAATTATTCATATCATGAAGCCATGATTTGATTCAAGTAATATATAATAATCTAAAGTGAAAGGAACGTCTCATATACTAATCATCACTTCCTTACTTTTTTGGTTACAATCTAATTCATCACCAAGTCACCAAAACTAGAAAACATAAGAAAAGGAATTGTAGCCAAAAATTTATCGTAGTAGTTCTTATGGAAATTTACCATTAGATAATGAGCCTAAAGGGGCGTTGAGTTGAAGGGCGCCTGCACACATATCCACGATATCTTGTAGTGTTTGCCTCGCGGTGTCAACAGTAAGCTCCTCTTCAAGCGAAGTCTTCGATCGAGCATGGATGGCTGCAACTCTCTGGACCTACAATTTTATTCTGGTTAATGAAGTTTAAGCAAATAGAAAAGTTGTAGATCAGTATAACTTACAAGCACTTGGAAAGCAAAACCAGTGGGTAGAAATTGCCCAGGGCGCCTCTCGTTCATAGGACTAATAATTCTTCTAGTAATTCTGCGGTACCACTCCATATAAGGATCATTATAATCCATTGGGCTACACTCTGTCTCACCTATAACAACAGACGACTCACGTGCCTCCCACAACTCAATGTGGCGACTATGACGTGCTGACCAATCATATACTGACTTGCCTCTTTTGTCAATAGAATGAAGAGCTTTTTCATTATCACAGGGTGCTGGAACTGTTTGGTGAAGACCAAACTGTCTAAGTACCCGATCAGGACGATGCCACTCAACAACATCGAAACAAATTAAGGGTGCCACGGTTCGCCATATGTTCTGACCACTAAGACATATAAGAGGAAGCTTTGCTAGAAGACCTTGAGTGTATGGCTGCCATGTCACCTACATCAACATTTTAAAAGAAAATCTCAAGTCATTTACACCAACCATGAACCACCGTTTCAGAAACCTTCTGATAAACATTATCTACCTAGCTTATGGAAATTAGAATTACAATATCATTTTGGATATCCTATCACTACACTCTATCATAGTTTACACTGTAAATGCTATAAATGATTAGTTTCGTACCTGCTCATCTTTCTGCTGGTCAAACTGGTCCCTGTAAAAATCCAGTCCTCCACGAGGATTCTCTTTATGACTCAGCGAAGCTCTCCACCTAGTTTTCAAGAAGTTCCATAAGCAAAAAAAATCGAAATTATTACACTAGTAAGAACAACCTAAACACAGTAAGATGCCTCAATTTACCTACAGCCTAACGGATCTGGTAAAGCACCATCTATGCCATCCATATACGAAGCACCAACATCTTTAAGTCTTCCTGGCCGGCCAACATGCAGTCGTTCCCATGCCCATAACTGAAGCAGAACGAGAGGACCACAAATGGTGGAAACAGTCCTTTTACTTGCCCGACACAACTCTCTGTAGAGAAGTGCTAGAGTAGCACTACCCCAGCTAAGTTGAGCCACTTCATCGAAGTCCCTTAGCAGAGGAAGAAACGTCAAAGCAACATCATGTTTAGACTTATCCCCATAAAGAAAACCACTCATCAAAGCTAACACAAAGGCCCTAGTGTAACACTTCAACGTTTCTTCGTCAGGATCAGCAGGTAGATTCCGAAAATTATCACGCAGCCAAGATAAGGACACATGAGAGCCATGAAGATCTCCAGAACCTGGTCTGAGACCTAGCAGGTCCTCACACAAATCAGCCCAGTTGTACTTCGTAGTACCAGTTACCGCAGGTCCATCCACACGGAGACCCAACAGAATATTCACGTCTTGTAAAGTCACAGTGGTCTCTCCAGCGGGAAGATGGAAAGTATGCGTTTCAGGTCTCCATCTCTCCACCAAAGCTGTAATCAGAGCATAATCAAGCTGTATAAACGCAACCTTGTAGACCCCATAGAGACCAAACTCGATCAAGTTTCGACACACAAGAGGCTCCAGAGGCCAATCTCGCATGCCTAGTAATTTGTGCCGGCATGTCAGTTCACGGGGAGGAACCTGAAAGTGAAGCAAGATTCAAGATTTATAAACTAAACAAGGAAAAAAAAGATAAATGAGTAAAAGTAGTACACACCTCATCTTCCCATATGGCAGCTGATCTATGCTCATGTTGCCAGACCAATACAGATTGATCAACGGGACCAGGATCCAAATCAAAGTTAAGTAGGTTCTGCACCTCCATCTACATTAATATGTCACATGACAGTAATAGAACGATAAGTGAATAGATGAAACAAAAAAAAAAAAGTCATATGTTCAATAGAAGAGGTAGACTCTGGCTTCTATATAGCATTTTAAGCTACTTGAAGTTTCGACCCAAAAAAAAAAAAGCAAACTTTATGCACACTTTCCCATCAAATTTAGCAGATAAATCCTTAAAATCCTAACAGCTTCTTGAGTTATGAGTGACTAAACTCGAAAAGAAAAACTTTTCAATTGTGGAATTATCAACACAAGAAACCCTAAACTGGGACGAGCAAACTTCAAACACAATCACCAGGAAAAATCAAGCTAACTACTGATATGCACAGACACAAAGAAGAACTGAAACAGCAACCACATACACATGTTTCAAATTTCGATGAAAGGAAACGAATTGACAAAACCAAAAGTGTGTGTGTTTGATTAGAATTAGAGGCCATACCAAATAGAAGCGACGGTGATCAACAACAAAAAAGCTGCAACGGGAAAACGAAAAAGAAAAAAAAAAACAAAAGCAGAGGAAGAAGAAGAGAGAGAGCTTCCAGATCCCACAGAAGTTTTCGCCTTCTTCCACGACGTAACGATTCTAATCCTTCTAGGTCGCTCCAAGGATCTCATCTTTTCCAACACGACGTCGTTTAAGTCAAAAACTTTTTCCTGGGCCCATTTACATTAGTCTCGGCCCAAAGTGAAAAGCTAGGGATCGAACCAAACCTGTTATGTTCGACTTCATGATCTGATTTTTACCGATTACGATCTCTCTCATCTATCATTTGTAAGTGCAGTTTCTTCGTTTCCTCCTTTTGATTTTCTATCTGTCTCAATTATCGCTTAATCTGCTTTCACTTTAAAGAATTATATTTCCTATTTAGGATCGATTTGTTTGGGAATTTTGTATTGATTTGGCCATAGATTTAGCTTTGATTCGGTGATTTTTTCGTATCATGTTTCTTAGTATTCATATTCGTATGTAATGTTGTGGTTCCAGTAAATAATTGATCACTCTGTAATCCGACAGAACAATGATGTCTTCTGCTTTGTTTTGAGATCTCTGTCTAGTATTAATTTCTTCTTATGGTTTTGAGTTACTTACAATGTTTTTGAGATGTATTATTTATTGAATCGTGTTTGGTATTTACTTCTTTCTAGTACGCTTGCTAAGTGATTTATCAAACCATCCTCATCTCTTTCAGTGGCAACTCTTTACACTTTTACTTAAACATTTTTATTTGAAGGGACAAAAATGAAGCATATAGTAAAGATACTGAGCCTGTTGGTGGCAGTTTCTGCCTTCTGGATTGGTCTTTTACAGGCTGCTATTGTTCCTACAAGTCATACATGGTTGGTGAGTATAACACAACAATTTTGGTCGTCCCCTTTGGTTTTACATTTGAACTTTTGATATTATGAATTATGTTCTGATTTGGTAATGTTGCCGGGTTTTTATTTTTTGCAGCTGCCGATCTACTTTGTTGTGTCCCTCGGATGCTATGGTCTATTAATGGTTGGTATTGGGCTAATGCAGTTTCCTACTTGTCCTCAAGAAGCAGTTCTTTTGCAGCAGGTAATCTTTTAAGACTTGCCAAATCGGGTCATGCTCTTTTGGCTCAATCATATTTACACTATGGTCTGCAGGATATTGCAGAGGCCAAGGACTTCTTCAAGCACAAAGGGGTCGATGTCGGATCAGACTGATACAATGGCTTGCTTACGACCAAAAAACACTAGATATAGAATGGTTAATCGTTTATAGCAAGAGATCTTTTTTTTTAATCTAAGGAAGAGATTTTAAAATGTGTAGTTTGAATAGTTGAATCAAACGTTGTTTTCTGGCTGTCACTGTTTCTTTTTCTTTTGTTTTTGTCTATTGATGTGATGATGTTAAAAAAAAAAGGCAACGCACAGTGATAACTCCCAACAAAATCTTTTACATCTGCAAGCACAGCTTTGTGTTCTCAGTAAGTCTTGGAAATTAAAAACTTAGAATCTGATGCGATGGAGAAAGAAGACAGAGAGAGAGAGGGCTTGTTTATTTATCTCTTCTTCTTGCCACCTTTGCCTGACTTTGAAGAAGTTCCAGAGGTTGATGTTGTAGCCTGAGGTTCTTGCTTCTTCACCTTCTGAGATTCCTGCTTCTTTACCCTCTCTGGATGTCTCGGTACCAATTCTGCAATTTTCTGCATCAGTTGCTTCCCTGCAAACATTATATACAAACACAATCAGCGTCGCAGTGATACATAGGTAGGAGTCTTTTTCTTGGAAAGCCAAATGAAAATCAAATATTCACCCTTTCATGGGCATGATGATAGAATTAAAGCAAGCAAAAACATATAAAGAACCATAACTTGGACAATGGGGTTTAATATCCCTCTCTCTCATTTCTGCGTTACGGTCTAGCTAGCTAAACACATGCAACATTATTGATGGCAAACACAAAGACATTAGAAGTTTTGCAAACTGCCAAAATAATACTTTAAGTTCCCTTGTTTCTGCCTCTAAGGCTGAGTCTGCAGCAATCATATGTAATGATATCACATAAAACATAAGAGCCTATCAAAGGATGAACTGGACAGAGAATTATTGAAGACAGAAACAGATTAACAGATCTGATATACCAGTAAACAATATCATAACAAACACATACGTCTAAGAAATCAGAAAAACGCTACAACTTGCACAAAACCTGAAGTTCCATATGCATAAGATCGATATGTACAAAAACGTATAACAGCTTGTTTTCAAACACGAGGTTCTGGGAAAAACCGACACTGGCCACAAAAAAGAAAGGGATCAATGGAACAGGTCATAGAGCCTCCGGACCAAAGGCTAAAACTAGTGATGATATACAAATTTTTTGAACCACAAAATACTGTTCAAAGCTCATATGCATATTCTCTTTATATAATAAGAAGCAACATTCACAGGAAACACAACAAGACCACAAAATAATGCAGCAGACCACAAAATCCTGTTCAAAGTTTATATGCAACTTCTCTTAGATAAGAAGCAACAACATTGGCAGGAAACACAACAAGACTAAAGAAAGAAAACACAACAAGATTCCATGTTACTGCTTGTAAGTCAATGAAGACAGAACTGCAAGCTCAGTGTAACACAGACAAAAGAAAACACACAATATTCTACAAAGAAGCAGAAGAGAGGTGGGTCTTACTTGAAGTAATGGAAGGATTGAGGAAAGTCCCATCCTCCCTTTTCAACTGCACTCTAACTCTCCCAACTTGCATAAAATCTCGCGGGTAGGCTTTGTCAATCTGAGAATAGAACCATCAGATCTCAAATCAAACCCATAGATTCTTCAAAACTGGGGACGAAGTAATTACCTCGACAGCGCTAGGGAGCTTCAAATGCTTGCAACAATCACTAATCTCAATGCAGTTAGGGCTCTCACAAGCTTTACTCAAACTGATTCTCCTTCCCTCGGCTACAGTTTTCTTGGAATTGATGTAGACTGGGTACATCACTACCCACTTCTTTATGTTGACCATTCCATTGTTATCCATCTACAAGATCAATAAGATACGATGCAACCAACGTTCCGATTTTGATTATAAAACTCGGAATCTGAACCTGAGGATTGAAAAATCTACAAACATTCGCAAGTATACACTTATAAATCAAACAGATTTGTTCCGATTTTCCAGAAATTCACAAGCCCTAATCATGTACATGCGCGAGACTGATACAGAGAGAAGAGAAACGAACCTTTTGAGATTGAGATTGCTTCGGATCAGATAATCGCTTAGGAAGAAGACGGAGAAAGCACGAGGGTATTTACGTGCTCGTTTCTTAAGTGAACCGTACTAGTACTAGGCATGGGCATTCGGCTTCGGGTCGGATCTTGTCAGGTTTTGGATCATTCGGGTATTAGATATTTAGACCTAATAGGGTAGTTAGAATTTGTCGGTTCGGGTTCGGTTCGTGTTTTGTCAGGTTCAAGTCAGTTCGGGTCTTAGATGTGGAACCAAGTAGGGTAATTTTAAAAAAATCGATTCGGATCCGGGTCGGATTCGATTCAGGTCCTACCGGGTCTGACCCAAAAATACCCAAAAATACACATAAAAATCTGAAAAATAGCTTAAATGCCCAAAATATCTAAAATTTGATCCGAAGACATTAAAAATACCCAAAATTTATTCGATTAACTGAATTATATTTTTTTAAAATCTATAATTTTACATAAAACCCAAAACTATACCATAAAAAAAACTAAACCCGAAACTTTAAAAAATATCCTTAATACCAAAAATATACTAAAATACTCATAT
>CAJHQQ010004848.1:0-23012 GCA_905132885.1 Moricandia moricandioides | reverse complement strand
AGAAGGATGGTGGGAAAGCTGGTCTATCTTACCATTACAAGACCAGACATATGCTTTGCTGTGAATCAAGTCAGTCAGCATATGCAAGCTCCTAAGGTTCACCATTGGAACATGGTTGAGAGGATCATGAGGTATCTAAGGGAAGCTCCAGGTCAAGGTGTTTGGATGGGATGCAATGGAAGCACTGAAATAGTTGGGTATTGTGATGCTGATTGGGCAGGAGATAGGGTTGATAGAAGATCAACAACTGTTATTGTACATTCATTGGAGGCAACCTAGTGACTTGGAAGAGCAAGAAGCAGAAGGTTGTATCATGTTTAAGTGCTAAGGCAGAATATAGAGCTATGAGGAAGCTCACCAATGAGTTGATATGGATCAAGGGATTGCTTGGAGACTTAGGAATCGAGACAACATCACCAATCACAATGCATTGTGACAATCAAGCAGCCATTCACATTCCCAGCAACTCAGTCTTCCATGAAAGAACAAAACACATAGAAGTAGATTGCCACAAGGTTAGACAAGCTGTGGAGAAGCAAATCATCCTACCTTGTTATACAAGAAGTGAAGACCAGCTAGCTGATATCTTCACCAAGGCAGCAAGTACCAAAGTCTGTGAGTTCATCCACTCTAAGTTAGGACTCATAGACCTAACATCTCACTGACTTTCCTAGCATGGAGACCTCTACTCTTTTTCCTTAGTATGTTTTTGTCCCACTGGGTTTTGCACACTAAGGTTTTAATGAGGGAGGTTCTTCATGTTTCCAAGCTTGACCATTCCCTATAGTCAAGCTTGAGGGGGAGTATTGAGATGAAGAACCAAAGAGAAACAATGTAAGAAAGGATGATGAAGACAGAAGAATGATCAAGATGGAGTTATCTGCACAGTTTGATCATATTTTGGCCTGAAGTGGAGTGCAAGGCAAGCAAGGTTTAGGAATGAACAAAGAGTGTAGGGCAAGTATTCAGGAGAGTCTTGTGACCCTCTCTGGTCAATATGGACGTTGGGAGAAGCTGCCAAGAAAAAGAAGTCACATGTTGCCTTAAGAATTCAAATGCAAGCAGCTGTCACTTTCACTCCCTAAACCTGTGCCCTTGTCTCTTTCTGTTTAGTCTTTATTTTATTCTTTCTGGTTGTCTATATATTATGTAACAAGGATCTGAATACAAGCAAGGAGAATAAGTCTCCCATTCTGATTAATTCTCTCTCTCTCTCTCTCTCTCTCTCAAACTCGTCCATACTCTCTCTCTACTTGTTCTTCATCATTCTTCATCTGTTCTTCATCAAATACTTCACTGGTCTTCATTCTACACATCATAATCTCTCATTCTAACAGTTATGATGAAGAATTTATCCCACTTTTAACCGAAGTGACTCTAGTTTACCGTGTTTGGAGATTTGCAATTTCTTCTTGATTCTAATGAAACCAAAATGAATCAAGATGTAAGAAGCTTTAGTTGGACTCATAAATCAGTGGGTAATCACCCAGAATGTGAATCAATATCATAGGAGTTATGATGAAGATGTTATTCCACTTTTAACCGAAGTGATTCCATTTTATCATGTTTGGAGATTTGGCAATTTCTTCTTGATTCTAATCAAACCAACATGAATCAAGATGTAAGAATCTATTTGGACTCATAAATCAGAGTAGAATCATCCTGAAGTTGAATCAATATCATTGGACGTATGATGAAGAAGTCATCCCACTTTTAACCGAAGTGATTCCAGTTTGATCTGTTTGGAGATTTGGCAATTTATTCTTGATACTAATAAAACCAGAATGAATCACGATTTAAGGAGCTTTATTTGGAGTCATAAATCAGTGTATAATCACCCTGAAGTTGAATCAATATCATAGGAGTTATAATGAAGATGTTATCCTACTTTTAACCGAAGTGATTCCACTATACCTGTTTGGAGATTTGGCAATTTCTTCTTGGTTCTAATCAAACCAGAATGAATCAAGATTTAAGAAGATCTATTTGGACTCATAAATCAGTGGATAATCATCCTGAAGTTGAATCAATATCATTGGAGTTATGATGAAGAAGTTATCCCACTTTTAACCGAAGTGACTCCAGTTTGCCCTGTTTGGAGATTTGGCAATTTCTTCTTGATTCTAATCAAACCAGAATGAATCAAGATGTAAGAAGGTTTATTTGGAGTCATAAATCAGTGGATAATCACCCTGAAGTTGAATCAATATCATTGGAGTTATGATGAAGAAGTTATCCCACTTTTAACCGAAGTGATTCCAGTTTCCCTGTTTGGAGAGTTGGCAATTTCTTCTTGATACTAATAAAACCAGAATGAATCACGATGTAAGAAGCATGATTTGGACTCATAAATCAGTGTAGAATCACCCTGAAGTTGAATCAAGATCATAGGAGTTATGATGAAGAAGTTATCCCACTTTTAACCGAAGTGATTCCAGTTTGCCCTGTTTGGAGATTTGGCAATTTCTTCTTGATTCTAATCAAACCAGAATAAATCATGATGTAAGAAGCTTTATTTGGACTCATAAATCAGTGGATAATCACCCTGAAGTTGAATCAAGATCTTAGGAGTTATGATGAAGAAGTTATCTCACTTTTAACCGAGGTGACTCCAGTTTACCCTGTTTGGAGATTTGGCAATTTCTTCTTGATTCTAATCAAACCAGAATGAATGAAGATGTAAGAAGCTTTATTTGGACTCATAAATCAGTGGATAATCACCTTGAAGTTGAATCAATATCATAGGAGTTATGAAGAAGATTTTATTCCACTTTTACCCGAAGTGATTCCAGTTTACCCTGTTTGGAGATTTGACAATTTCTTCTTGATTCTAATCAAACCAGAATGAATCAATATGTAATAATCTTTATTTGGACTCATAAATCAGTGTAGAATCTTCCTGAAGTTGAATCAATATCATTGGACTTATAATGAAGAAGTTATCCCACTTTTAGCCGAAGTGATCCCAGTTAACCCTGTTTGGAGATTTGGCAATTTCTTCTTGATACTAATAAAACCAGAATGAATTACGCTGTAAGAAGCTTGATTTGGACTCATTAATCAGTGTAGAATCACCCTGGAGTTGAATCAATATCATTGGACTTATGATGAAGAAGTTATCCCACTTTTAGCCGAAGTGATTCCAGTTTGATCTGTTTGGAGATTTGGCAATTTATTCTTGATACTAATAAAAACAGAATGAATCACGATGTAAGAATCTTGATTTGGAGTCATTAATCAGATTTGAATCACCCTGAAGTTGAATAAAGATCATAGGAGTTATGATAAAGAAGTTATCCCACTTTTAACCGAAGTGATTCTAGTATACCTGTTTGGAGATTTGGCAATTTATTCTTGATACTAATAAAACGAGAATGAATTAAGATTTAAGAAGCTTGATTTGGACTCATAAATCAGTGTAGAATCACCCTGAATTTGAATCAAGATCATAGGAGTTATGATGAAAAAGTTATCCCACTTTTAACCGAAGTGATTCCAGTTTACCATGTTTGGAGATTTGGGAATTTCTTCTTGATTCTAATCAAACCAGAATGAATCAAGATGCAAGAAGCTTGATTTGGACTCATAAATAAGTGTAGAATCATCCTGAAGTTGAATCAATATCATTGGAGTTATGATGAAGAAGTTATCCCACTTTTCACCGAAGTGATTCCAGTTTGTCATGTTTGGAGAGTTGGCAATTTCTTCTTTATACTAATCAAACCAGAATGAATCATGATGTAAGAAGCTTGATTTGGACTCATAATTAAGTGTAGAATCACCCTGAAGATGAATCTATTGACATGAAGAAATAAAGAAGTCAAGAAAGAATAAGAAAGGATTCTGATGGTTGAAGAAGCAAGTAGTCGAGAAGACTTGTGACTCAAGTATGTCCGTACAGCCTTGCCATTAAAGTAACCCATCTGACCGAGGTTTACACGGAAAGGCAAGGAAGAAGAAGCTAAACTCGTCTGGACCACATTTGAATGAGAATAAAGCTGTTGGAGAGTCTGGACAAGAGCAGACAAGTTGGCTGAATAGAATACATTAAAAGTCACATGATGCCCTAAGGGTTGGGACCACTCCAGAGAGGTCACTTTCATGGTCCAGACCTGGAGAAGACCATCATATTTTATTCTTATTCTTCTTGTCTTGATTAGTCTCTGAATGTCTTTAAATAATGTTGTTTGTAACCCAAAGAAAGCAAGGAAACAGTTTCCTCATTAATCTATTCTCTCATTTCTCTCTCTCTCTCTCCTTTATCTCTCACGAATTCCTTCCTCTCTCTCTCCCTAGTTCTTCATTTTCTTCATGTTCTTCCTGTTCTTCCTGTTCTTCAGCTTCTCTACCTAAACCAGACACTAAAACCACTTATTCTAACATGGTATCAGAGCTACAAAGCTCTTGAAACCTTTCTCTACTTCCGCAAAGTACTCTGTTCTAAGTCTCTGGTCGAAATTTCTTCAAGTCTCACCCTATTACCCAGTGGTTAATAGCAAGAGAAGATGGAGAACACCAAACTTGCGACCATTCCTGTGACTTTGAAGGGGATGAACTACCTTTTATGGTCCAGATTGGTGAAAACTGCCCTTGGAGGAAGAGGTTTATGGAGCCATGTCTCAACTGGAGAAGCCCCAAAACAGACCATCCAAGGAGAAGATGGAAAGGAGATAGTTGTGGTGGATGAAGGCAAATGGGTTCAGGAGGATCTCATGGTGCTTTCTCTTATCCAAAACTCTCTGGATCCAGCTATTTTGGAAGCTTATTCATACTGTGAAAGCTCCAAAGACTTATGGGAAACTCTCTACAAGGTTTATGGAAACATTTCCAACCTTACTCGAGTTTTTGAAGTGAAGAAGGCCATTAACTCACTCAGTCAGGAAGATATGGATTTCACAGCTCACTTTGGTAAGTTCAGGTCACTTTGGGCTGAGTTGGAGATGCTCAGACCACACACAGTCGATCTAGCAGCTCTGAATGAGAGGCGTGAGCAGGACAAGGTATTTGGGTTACTCCTCACCCTCAGTCCAACCTACAATGACTTGATTAAACATATACTGAGAGCTGACAAGTTACCAAGCCTGGAAGAAGTATGTGCTCAGATACAAAAGGAGCAAGGATCCCTTGGTCTATTTGGAGGCAAAGGTGAGCTGGTCATGAGCCACCAAGCTGAAGGACCAGTAGCAAACAAGGGAGTTTACAAGCAGGATGATAGGAAGGTCTTGATATGTGATCACTGCAAGAAGAAAGGCCACATGAAGGATAAGTGCTGGATACTTCATCCTCATTTGAAGCCAAACAAGTTCAAGGAGCCAAGGAATCAGTACCAGGATGCTAGAGCTCATTTCTCAGCTGATGGAGCTGAACCAGTAACTCCCTCTGGATGCTCATCAAGGTGCTCTAATACTGGTATGGGAAAAGCCATGGCGACAACATCCTCTTACTCGACTGCAAGGATCAACCAGGATGAGACCATCAAAAGATCTGATCTGGAGGCTCTCATCAAAGCCTTAAAAGAAAACTCTGGTATCCCTAACACTCTTGGTATCTCACTTAATGCATCTTATATTGCTGGTACTGCCATGAATGAATTAGACATTACTAGACCACTAGTAATAGATTCAGGTGCATCACATCATATGATTAGTGATTCAAATTTGATCAGTAATATAAAACCAGTGTTGAACCAAATAAGAGATGGGATTATGATCTATGAATGGAGAGTGAGAAATGCTGAGGAATGGAGTTGGGGTGTCCGTACAGAATCCGTACAAGGCCGTACAAGTTGGCCGTACAACCATTAGTCGACCAAAAGCAAGTTTGGGTCGACCAAAGTTACCCGGGTGAAAACTAGAGAAGTTACCTTGCCGCGGATAAGCTTTCCCTTCTTCTCCTCCATGTGTTTATGTGCACTGAACCTTATGGATAAGGTTACTCCACGTCTGGACAGGCTGGCTAGAGCATCTGGTGAAGATGCCAAAGGAATCAAGCATGCGAAGCTCCTCGTCCAAGCATTTCAAACCAGGCGCGCCTAAAGCTTTGACTACACATGCTTAGGTTGAAACCTTATCTTGTATCCATTAAGCTCAACCTTAACTTTCCCTGTATATGTTGTAATCCCTCTCATTAATCAAGCAAGCTTCACAATCATTATTTTCAAACAAAACACCTGGAACCATTAAGTTTAAAGCTCTAACATGAGGGTGTCCTAGTCTAGCATGCCACAAAGCATTCTTATTTAAAGTAGAAGAAGAAGCAGAAGTAAAGGAACAATTATGATCATGCAAAACATTAATCTCTTCAAGTAGATATAGGTCTCCTTTTGTAACTCCTTGCCCAATCACACGGTTGCTTTCAATATCCTGAAACTTAACATCATTAGGACTGAAGATAACTTTGCATTTAAGATCATTAGTGCATTTCTTAACAGATAGCAAGTTTGAAGTAAACTCAGACATATAAAAAGCTCTGGACTCCTTATCAAACAGTTTTAATTTGCCTATACCCCTTATTGGAATCCTATCACCATTAGCAATCATAACATGTCCATGAGCAGGTTCTATTTCTTTAATAAGACTAGTATCACTAATCATATGATGTGATGCACCTGAATCAACTATCAATGGTTTAGACATGCTACAAGCACTAAGAGATAGACCAGCAGTCCTAGAATGAGTATATGCATCAGTTTGATTATAAAGGCTAGTAACTTTAGATGCACCAAATGAATATCTCCTGAGGTTACCAAAGATGTTACCATTGTCCTTGAGCATCTTGATGAGAGCATCCATCTCTGATCTGCGGATGAACTCATGCTCATTTGGACGGTTGTTTGGTTGAGCTGTATAAGTCACCAATGCCTTGTTCTCACCACCTTCCCTTCCTTCAGTCTCTGATGCCCGGTTTGATGTTCCTGCTCCACTCATCAGATGCTGATCACTTCCTCCATTGCTCACATTTGCCCTTGCATCTCTATCCTTCATGAACTTGTTTGGTTTGAGATGTGGGTGGAGGATCCAGCACTGATGCTTCTTGTGACCTTGTCTCTTGCAATGGTCACAGTTTCCATTAAACCTTCTTTCTTCATACTTGTTTACCCTGTTGGCTTGAGGTACTTCAGCTTGATTAGCCAGGGTAAGCTCCCCCTTTCCTCCAAATAGCCCCAATGATCCTTGTTCCTTATGGATTTGTGCGCAGACTTCTTCTAGAGTGGGTAACTTCTCAGCTCGCAGAATGTGCTTTACCAAGTCATCGTAGGTAGAGTTAAGAGTGAGTAGTAAGCCAAAGACCTTGTCTTGTTCACGCCTTTCATTAAGCTCATTTGGATCGGTTGTGCTTGGCCTCAACATCTCAAGCTCTGACCACAAAGCTCTAAACTTCCCAAGATGCTTTGTAAACTCCATATCTTCTTGTGCCAAGTTGTTTATTGCTCGCTTAATCTCAAACACACGAGTAAGGTTTGAGATGTTTCCATATACCTTATGGAGAATATCCCACAGGTCCTTTGCCTTCTCACAGTAGCTGTAAGCCTCTAACATTGATGGATCTAGAGAGAATCATAAGTACTTTTTCACATTGATAGATGAAAAATCGAAATACACCTGGATAACCTTGATTCCATCTAAAGATAAGGTGCTTGATGCATTTAAAAACTTTCATACTTATGTGACTAACCATTTCAATGCTAAGCTGAAAGTTTTTAGATCAGATAATGGTGGAGAATACACAAGTCAAGCATTCAAGTTGCATCTATCTCAACATGGCATTCTTCATCAAACAAGCTGCCCTTACACCCCACAACAGAATGGAGTAGCAGAAAGGAAGAATAGACACCTTATGGAGGTTGCTCGATCCATGATGTTCCAAGCAAATGTACCCAAGAGATTCTGTAGTGATGCTGTTGCCACTGCTTGTTACTTGATCAACCGAACCCCAACCAGAGTTCTTCATGATCAGTCACCATTTGAAGTATTGAACAAGTATAGGCCAACCTTAGATCACCTTCGAGTCTTTGGGTGTCTTTGCTTTGTTCACAAACCAGGAGAACTCAGGAACAAGTTGGAAGCAAAGAGTACCAACGGGATGTTCATTGGCTACTCACCAACTCAGAAGGGATACAAGTGCTATGATCCAGTAACAAGGAGGGTGTTTATATCAAGGGATGTGAAGTTTGTAGAAGAAAGAGGGTTCTATGAAGAAAAGAACCAAGCAGAATTAAAGGATTTGACATCAGATAAGGCTGCAAACTTGAGGATTATCTTGGAGAGTCTTGGGATTAACTTATCTCAGGATCACAAGGGTGGAAGTAAACAACAAGGTCCACCTACTGTGGATATGGATGGTCAGGAACCCTTCCTCGACCATGAGGGGGGAAATGAACCTGATGCTCATGAGCAATATGAGGAAGAATCATCAGGCTCACAACATGATCAAGGTGTGGATCAAGGAAATGAAGATGAGGAAGGTGCAAACTGTTAGAATGAAGATAAATAATGCTGGTGAAGAGACCAAGCATCAAAGATGAAGCATCCAAAGAAAGTTTGAATCTGTCCGTACAGTCTTGGCGCGCAAGTATCAAATCCTAACCTAGAGTGTCTTGGAAGTCAAGGCAAGTGGGGAACTCGTCCAGCTGAGTCTTATGAAGCATATTTGAAGTTTAAAATATAGATCAGGCCGTTGGAGAGAGATCAGACAAGTTGGGATTTAAATAGAGTAAAAGTCACATGTGCATAAGAGGATGAGCCTGCTGTCACTTTCACCCAACCAGACTGTGCCCATCTCTCTCTCCTGTCACTCTCACTCCCTCTGGTCGAGATTCACCTTGGCTGCATCCTCCTGGCTTCATCAGAAACCCTACAATAATATTAGTTTAGTAAATATGTACTTTAACAATAGTTTAATATGTTGCAAGTTGTAATCTGGCTATAAAGCCACTCCATGTGTATTCTGAAACCTCTAAGAAAAGAGGAGTTCTCTTTCTTCACTATTCTCTGGTTCCATACTCCCTTAGTCTCTCATTCTCTCTAATCTCTCTGGTTACACATGAATTCACCCTCTTAGATACTCAAGAACACTCTCATACTTTCATACACTTCACTGCATTCTCTTTGATTCTCACTTAATCTCTTCATTCTCTTTCTCTTAGTTTCGACCATACTCTGTTTCTACATCACTCTCACACCTAAATTCATCTATTCTCACATGGTATCAGAGCTCTCAAGCTCCTGAAAACCTATAAAGCTTCCGCAAAACTGTTTCTGTTCAATCATCTCTTTCAAACTCTGTTTTGTTCCATCCTTGTATCCTCTGGTCCAAAGGTTTTCCAGGAGTGAAAAATCTCACCAGAAGTCAAGATTAAGGAGGTCTTTAATCTCTGGAACTCAAGAAAGCTTCAGCTCAGTCCAGCAAGCTTCATCAAAGTCCAGATTCAAGTTCTTTCTTGTAAACCAGTTGGTACGTTCTATTGTCCACTGGTCCAAACTCTCTAAGATGGAGAGCCCTAATGGAATGGTGACTTCAGAAACTTCAAGGAGTCCAAAGAAGAAACCAAACAACCTCATTTGGTCCAAAATGCGGAAGATAATCCATGGAAGAAACCATTCTTGGAGAAAGGTCACTATAGGAGCATCAAAGCTAGGCTGTTCTAATCATTCTCTGGCCAGCCATGCTGAAGCTCTGTTTCTGACCAACAAAACCCACGACCAGCAAGAGGACAGGAGGGGTTTGAAGTGTCTCCCTGACCAGAAGGAGATAATCAAGAAGATGAGGTGTTGGACAGTCAATTCACACCTCAAACACTCCAAATTCAAGTGATTCACAGCCATGGAGGTTCAAGGAACTAGCTCAGGTTCCTTGGCTGTAAGTTAACCTCCTGAACTCTAATAAGAGCTTGTTTAATTGTTTAAATTGTTTCTGGTTGTGTTGAGTGTGTGTTTAGTATCTTAGGGACAGTTTAATGTTACTAGAGTTTTTGAACCTAGTTTCTGTCCCATGATGCTTAAACATTGTGTATGCATTGTTCTAGGAGTTTTCTAGCATGGTTATGTCTAGTTTCTGCCCTAGAATAATTGTTTGTGCTGTTTCTGATCTAAGCTTGTTGTTTAGTATTTTGTTGCTTAAAATTGTTGCTTGCTGCATGTGTATTGTTCTAGGAGATTACTAGCAATGTTTTGTCTAGTTCTTGTCTTAGTTCTATTGTTTGTGTGCTGTATGGTCTAGGCGAGTTGCTTAGTGCCTGTTGTATGTCTTGTATTGCATTGCTGATGGTCTAGGTTAGTTTCTAGCCATTTGTTGCATTCATTGCTGTGTAGCTTGATTAGATGTGTTGCTTAGTCTAAGCTACTGCCATAAATTGTTGTTGCATTCAAGAATTGTCTAGGTTGATTAGATGAGTTTTCTAGTCACTGTTTTGTCATTTATAATCTGTGTTTGCTTAAATGATCATAAAAATTAGCCTAAATGTCTTGTACTTGATGAGTTATCATGGTTGAGAGTTTAGTGAATTATATGCATGGTTTAGGACTGAATGAGTTGTTTAGCTTCTGCCATTGCATTGTTTAAAGGTTGGGGATCAGACTTGGTGAGTTACCAAGGTCTGACCTCTTGTGTGGTCTAATTCTTGCTGGAGTTTGAGTGTTGTTTCAGGTACACAAGAGGTGTCCACTGTCCATCACCAATCCAAGACAAAGAAGAAGGCTTTGCCCATGAGTTCAGAGCCTACAGAGTTTGTATATTCCTGACCATGGAGAGATCACTTGTGTGTAGAGAACCGGTTGATTTAAGCGCAGGCCAGTTGGTTGTTGAGCTCCTGGTTCCAAGAGACACACAAGGAAGAGTTGTTCTAGGCAGTGGAGAGGAGATCAAGGGAGGAGGAACTGGTTGACTTAAGCGCAGCTGTTGGGGTGATGCGCTCCTGGTCCTAGCTCAGTCTTGCTCACTTCCAAACTTGGTCCATCCCTATACTCTCTGGATCAAGCTTGAGGAGGGGTAATGAAGAAGCAATCCTGAAGATCCATCCGCCACAAGCCATTGGCAAGCTGTGGAGTTCACACTTGCATCATAAACCAGATCAAAGAAGACTCAAGGAACTCACTGTCCCAATGCAAGCTTGGTCCTTCATTATTCTCAGTCCCAAGCATGAGATTGAGCTTCCATGATCTGAGTATTGTCTACCAAGTGGGGAATTCAAGTGGAGTTCACTCCCCACCATACTTATGAAAGGGAAGCACCTTAAACTCATCTCAATACATTCATTATTGTCCTTGTACTTAAATTGTTATTGAGCTTAGTGTGATGAGTGCATTTCCTCAAGAACTGATGCACCTTTGGGATAATGTATCAGGTACCTTACTTGGTGATCTATGAAGCAGAAGCTGGTGGTCTTTAAAACTCCTTGAAGTGGCGAGTAGTCAGAAGAAAGGGGAAGACACAACCAGCCTAAAGAAGTGATCCAAGATGTTGATGTGGGCAAGCTGTGGAGTTCACACTTGTACCATTATTTGAGGCCATGATCCAGAGCCTAAGGACTCCACCATGAGTTGTCTGAAGTTCCTTAGGCTCACTGGCCAATCCCTAGGCTTTGAAGAACTCTACTCTTTTCCTTAGCTGGTTTTGTCCCAAATGGGTTTTCTCGCTAAGGTTTTTAATGAGGGAGCTTCTTCAAGGTTCCAAGCTTGTCCAAGGATCTCCTATGGTCAAGCTTGAGGGGGAGTGTTAGAATGAAGATAAATAATGCTGGTGAAGAGACCAAGCATCAAAGATGAAGCATCCAGAGAAAGTTTGAATCTGTCCGTACAGTCTTGGCGCGCAAGTATCAAATCCTAACCTAGAGTGTCTTGGAAGTCAAGGCAAGTGGGGAACTCGTCCAGCTGAGTCTTATGAAGCATATTTGAAGTTTAAAATATAGATCAGGCCGTTGGAGAGAGATCAGACAAGTTGGGATTTAAATAGAGTAAAAGTCACATGTGCATAAGAGGATGAGCCTGCTGTCACTTTCACCCAACCAGACTGTGCCCATCTCTCTCTCCTGTCACTCTCACTCCCTCTGGTCGAGATTCACCTTGGCTGCATCCTCCTGGCTTCATCAGAAACCCTACAATAATATTAGTTTAGTAAATATGTACTTTAACAATAGTTTAATATGTTGCAAGTTGTAATCTGGCTATAAAGCCACTCCATGTGTATTCTGAAACCTCTAAGAAAAGAGGAGTTCTCTTTCTTCACTATTCTCTGGTTCCATACTCCCTTAGTCTCTCATTCTCTCTAATCTCTCTGGTTACACACGAATTCACCCTCTTAGATACTCAAGAACACTCTCATACTTTCATACACTTCACTGCATTCTCTTTGATTCTCACTTAATCTCTTCATTCTCTTTCTCTTAGTTTCGACCATACTCTGTTTCTACATCACTCTCACACCTAAATTCATCTATTCTCACACAAACCAGGAAGAATAAGGAGAGATTGAGGAAGAACAACCTGAAGTACCTCAACCTCAACCCTTAAGAAGGAGTAAAAGGATAAGAAACCCTCCATCCAACTGGGTGAATACAAGGGTATACTACAATGCACAAGCAGTGGAGCATCCTGTTCAAGCTGCTTGTACACTAGTATATTACCCTGAATACCATTGTGCTTTCATGACGAGTCTGGATGAGAGTAAGTTACCAAGCTCTTATGAAGAAGCTATGCAAGACAAAGAATGGAGGGAATCAGTTGGTGCTGAAGCAGATGCAATGATCAAGAAATGATACTTGGTATGAAAGTGCTCTACCAAAAGGGAAGAAGGCTGTCTCTAGCAGATGGATATTCACCATCAAGTATCTTGCAAATGGGAAGATTGATAGGAAGAAGACCAGACTGGTAGCTAGAGGGTTCACTCAAACTTATGGAGAGGACTACATTGACACGTTTGCTCCAGTTGCCAAACTCCATACAATCAGAATAGTGCTATCTCTTGCTGTGAACTTGGAATGGGGTCTTTGGCAAATGGATGTGAAGAATGCTTTCTTGCAAGGAGAACTTGAAGATGAGGTCTATATGCTTCCTCCTCCTGGTCTTGAGCATTTGGTCAAAGAGGGAAATGTCCTAAGATTGAAGAAAGCCATCTATGGTCTCAAACAATCACCTAGAGCCTGGTACACCAAACTGAGCACAACTCTGAATGGAAAGGGTTTCAAGAGGTCAGAACTCGACCATACTCTCTTCTCCTTATCCACCCCATCAGGTATTGTAGTCCTTCTTGTGTATGTTGATGATATCATCATCACAGGAAGTGACAAAGTTGGAATTCAATCTACTAAGGACTTCTTAAAATCTGTCTTTGAAATTAAAGACTTGGGAGAAATGAAATACTTCCTTGGAATTGAGATATGTAGATCCAAGGAAGGATTGTTTCTTTCTCAAAGGAAATATACACTTGATCTTTTGAAAGATGCAGGTAAACTTGGAGGAAAGACAGTGAAGACACCTCTAGAAGATGGGTATAAGGTTCCACGTGAGGGGGAGATTGAAGATAGCCAACCATTTGAAGATGCCAAGCTTTATAGGAAGCTTGTTGGTAAGTTGATCTACTTAACCATTACACGTCCTGACATATGTTTTGCTGTGAATCAGGTGAGCCAACATATGCAAGGACCAAAGGAGCATCATTGGAGCATGGTGAATAGGATCCTGATGTATCTAAATGGTTCACCAGAGCAAGGAGTGTGGATGGGGTGTAACAAGAGCACTGAAGTAGTTGGATACTGTGATGCTGATTGGGCTGGAGATAGAGCAGATAGGAAGTCCACCATTGGCTATTGCACATTCATTGGTGGGAACTTAGTTACTTGGAAGAGCAAGAAGAAAAAGGTGGTGTCATGTTCAAGTGCTGAAGCTGAGTACTGAGCTATGTTGAAGCTGACTAATGAGCTAGTCTGGATCAAGGGAATATTGAAGCACTTGGAGATAGACCAGTCCACACCAATGACCATGCATTGTGATAATAAAGCCGCAATCCACATTGCCTCCAACTCGGTGTTTCATGAGAGAACCAAGCATATTGAGGTTGACTGCCACAAGGTGAGGCAGATGATAGTTCAAGGAGTTATTCTACCTTGTTATACACGGAGTGAAGATCAGCTAGCTGATGTATTCACCAAGGCTCCAAGACAAAAGACACTTGAGTCCATTCATCACAGATTGGGACTCAGTGATCTTACCAGGCTCAACTAGTTCCTCTTGTCATGAGGTCTTTACTCTTTTCCTTGTTGAGGTTTTATCCCTAAGGAGGGTTTTCTTCAGCAAGGTTTTTAATGAGGAAGATCTCATGACATCCAAGCTTGACCGGTTCCCTTGGTCAAGCTTGAGGGGGAGTGTTGAACCAAATAAGAGATGGGATTATGATCTATGAATGGAGAGTGAGAAATGCTGAGGAAATGAAGAGGAATGGAGTTGGGGTGTCCGTACAGAATCCGTACAAGGCCGTACAAGTTGGCCGTACAACCATTAGTCGACCAAAAGCAAGTTTGGGTCGACCAAAGTTACCCGGGTGAAAACTAGAGAAGTTACCTTGCCGCGGATAAGCTTTCCCTTCTTCTCCTCCGTGTGTCTATGTGCATTGAACCTTATGGATAAGGTTACTCCGCGTCTGGACAGGCTGGCTAGAGCATCTGGTCAAGATGCCAAAGGAATCAAGCATGCGAAGCTCCTCGTCCAAGCATTTCAAACCAGGCGCGCCTAAAGCTTTGACTACACATGCTTAGGTTGAAACCTTATCTTGTATCCGTTAAGCTCAGCCTTAACTTTCCCTATATATGTTGTAATCCCTCTCATTAATCAAGCAAGCAATGTTTTCGAGTCTCTCTTATTCTCTCTAGTGTTCTTCATATCCAGAAATGGATTTCTAGTCTAGTTTCAAGCTTTAGTCTCCAAATCTCTTCTAATCTCTTTTCTAATCTCTTTCTACGTCTCAAATACTCATATAACCTCAGATATCTCTTTAGATTTCAACCAGCTCTAGGAAGTGTCATGATAGCTAATGGTGATAAGGTACCTATAAAAGGTGTAGGTGATTTGAAACTGTTTGATAAAGTGTCTAAAGCCTTCTATATGCCAACCTTTGCATCTAATCTCTTGTCTGTTAAGAAGGCCACCACTGATTTGAATTGTCATGTTACATTCACCCCTAATGAAGTTTATTTTCAGGATATTGAGACTAGTAAGTTGCTTGGCAAAGGTGGAACCAAGGGGGACTTGTACTTGCTTGAGGACACCATGCTAGCTTCTGATTTATCTTGTGCTTTAAACTCTGTTTCTGAATTCCCTAAAGATGTAATATGGCATGCTAGATTAGGACATCCTCATTCTCGTGCCTTGAACATCATGTTGCCTAGTATTTCATTTAAAAGTGACTGTGAGGCTTGCATTCTAGGAAAACATTGCAAATCTGTGTTTCCTAAATCAATGACCATATATGATAATTGCTTTGATTTAGTTCACTCTGATGTTTGGACAGCACCCTGTGAATCTAGAGAACAACATAAATACTTTGTGACATTTATAGATGAAAAATCTAAGTACACTTGGTTAACTTTGTTGAAATCAAAGGATAGGGTGTTAGAAGCTTTTAAGAACTTTCAAAGTTATGTTGCTAATCACTTTCATGCCAAGATTAAGATCTTTAGGTCAGACAATGGAGGAGAATACACTAGCACAGCATTCAAGCAACATCTTGCTACACAAGGCATCATCCATCAAACCAGTTGTCCCTACACTCCTCAACAAAATGGTGTCGCAGAGAGGAAGAATCGCCATCTAATGGAAGTGGCCAGGAGCATGATGTTCCACATGAATGTACCTAAGCGCCTGTGGGGAGATGCAGTTGTCACTGCCTCTTACTTGATCAACAAAATCCCAACAAAATTTCTCAGTGATATATCACCTTATGAGGTACTCAACAAAACTAGGCCATCTATAGATCACTTGCGGGTGTTTGGGTGTATGTGCTTTGTTTTGGTACCAGGTGAACTAAGAAACAAATTGGAGGCTAAAAGCACAAAGGCCATGTTTATTGGATATTGTTCAATTCAGAAGGGGTACAAGTGCTATGTACCAGATACTAGGAAAGTTCTGATCTCCAGGGATGTTAAATTTGTAGAATCAAGAGGCTACTATGATGAGAAGAGTTGGAGTGAACTCAAAGACATATCTCAATCTGCCTCTGATCGAGCTAACAACTTGAGGGTGATTCTGGAGAACCTTGGCATTAATATGCCAAAGGAACCTATGCAAGCCAGGGAGACACCAGGTCTTAGTGAAGAAGAGGCTGAGGAAACCACTGAAGTCACTCATCCTGATCATGAAGGGGGCAATGGAACTAGACATCCTGAAAGTCAACCACAACCTGAAGAAAACTCAATGGGTCATGATCAAGATGAGATGACATCAGATACAGAAAATGAGACTCAACCAGATGATCCAAGTGAAACAAATGAGGCAGAACCTGATCAGATACAGCCTTTGAGAAGGAGTACAAGGATTAGGAACCCTGCATCAAATTGGATCAACACAAGAGTATACTTCAATGCTGAAGCAGTAGCTCATCCAATCAGTGCAGTATGCTCCCTTGCTCAGTATCCAGAAGAACATCAAGCTTTCATCAGTGAATTGGATCAGGAATGGATACCAAGGTCATATGAGGAGGCTATGGAACATGAGGAGTGGAGAAAGTCAGTTGGAAATGAGACTGATGCCATGATACAAAATGATACATGGTATGAAGCTGAACTTCCCAAAGGCAAGAAGGCAGTAACAAGTAGATGGATTTTCACTATCAAGTATCTAGCAAATGGAAAACCAGAAAGAAAGAAGACAAGACTAGTAGCAAGGGGATTCACTCAGACATATGGAGAGGACTACATTGATACTTTTGCACCAGTGGCTAAACTACATACAATAAGGATTGTTCTCTCTCCAGCTGTAAACTTGGAATGGGATCTATGGCAAATGGATGTGAAAAATGCCTTCCTACAAGGAGAGTTGTAAGATGAAGTGTACATGCGACCACCTCCTGGTCTAGAGTGTTAGAAAATGAAGAACAGAGTGAAGAACCAGAGAGAAAGAAAGTAAACTCGAGAGAGAGAGAGAGATACTCGAAACTAAGAGAGAGAGTGAAGGGAAACTTATTTCCTTAGGTTGAAATGTGGATCGGTTACAAGTATATGTAGGCAAGTTGCCTATACAGAGAATTAATAAAATACACTTGCCTAAGTACAAAAGAAAGAATAAACTAAAGGACTCTGCTCGAGGGAGGTGGTCTGATCAAGGCAAGAAAGTGACATGTCCTCAACGGTTCAACCCTTAAGAGGAACATGTGATCTTTCCAATTTGAATCATCCTTTCTTGCCTCTAAAATATCTCCAACGGTCTCTTCTTTCTTCTGGCATGAACCGAGGGCGAGTTTGAACTTGCCTTGCCTCCTAAGACACGTTAGGTTGAGCTGAGGTGCCTTAAGAGTCAAGTATTGTACGGACATACTTGTAACGGAAGCAAGTTCAACTCTGCTTCTCCTTTACTTGTTTCCGGATCCTTTCTTCTTCTTATTTGATTATATACTTTGTCAATACTCCCCCTCAAGCTTAGCCATACAGCATGGTTAAGCTTGGAGACCATGAACACATCCCTCATTAAAACCTTTGTGTGTAAAACCCACTGGGATAAAACCACACAAGGAAAAAGAGTAGATGGTTCATGGCTGAGGGGATCATGATCTGGATAAGTCTATGAGTCCCAACCTTGGATGTATGAACTCACAGACTTTAGTGCTTGCCCCCTTGGTAAAGATGTCTGCTAGTTGATCTTCACTTCTG
Source organism: Moricandia moricandioides (assembly GCA_905132885.1). Lineage (NCBI taxonomy): Eukaryota > Viridiplantae > Streptophyta > Magnoliopsida > Brassicales > Brassicaceae > Moricandia > Moricandia moricandioides. The sequence goes on along the minus strand of CAJHQQ010004848.1, from coordinate 5,161 downwards.
GTATAGCAAGGTAGAATGATGTTCTGCTCCACAGCTTGCCTCACTTTATGACAATCCACTTCAATATGCTTGGTTCTTTCATGGAATACCGAGTTTGATGCTATGTGTATGGCAGCCTGATTATCACAATGCATAGTGATAGGAGTAGTGGTCTCAATGCCCAAGTCTAGAAGTAGATTCCTGATCCAAATAAGTTCACTTGTCAGCTTCCTCATTGCCCTATATTCTGCCTCAGCACTTGAACATGACACCACCTTTTGCTTCTTGCTTTTCCAAGTTACTAAGTTGCCTCCAATGAATGTGCAATAGCCTGATGTGGACCTCCTATCTATTCTATCTCCAGCCCAATCAGCATCACAGTAGCCTACAATCTCTGTGCTATTGTTGCATCCCATCCAGACTCCTTGACCCGGAGCTTCTCTCAAGTACCTTAAGACCCTATCCACCATGTTCCAATGATGAATCTTAGGAGCTTGCATATGTTGACTGATCTGGTTAACTGCAAAGCAGGTATCTGGCCGTGTGATGGTAAGATAGATCAGCTTTCCAACCATTCTCCTATATAGCTTGGCATCCTCAAATGGCTCATCTTCAAACTCCCCCTCACGCAAGACTTTGTATCCATCTTCCAGTGGAGTTTTGGCTATTCTTCCTCCACGAGTGCCTGCCTCATTCAACAAATCAAGTGTGTACTTCCTTTGGGATAAATGGAGCCCCTCTTTAGAGCGGCATATCTCAATCCCTAGGAAGTACTTTAACTCTCCCAAATCTTTGATATCAAATGTAGATTTAAGAAAAGACTTAGTAGAGATGATACCTTCCTTGTTGTTTCCAGTGATGATTATATCATCAACATAGATGAGGATAACCACAATCCCTTCTTGGCTTGTGAGGGTGAAGAGAGTATGATCTGCCTCTGACTTCCTGAACCCTCTTCCATTCAAGGTGGTGCTTAGCTTGTGGTACCAAGCTCTAGGAGACTGCTTTAGCCCATATATTGCCTTCTTGAGTCTTAGAACATTTCCTGGCTTGACTAGATGCTCTAAACCAGGTGGTGGACGCATATAGACTTCATCCTCTAGCTCTCCTTGTAGGAAAGCATTCTTGACATCCATTTGCCAGAGATCCCATTCCATGTTCACTGCTATGGACAATATAATCCTTATTGTGTGTAACTTGGCCACTGGTGCAAAGGTATCATTGTAGTCTTCTCCATATGTTTGAGTAAAACCTCTTGCAACCAATTTGGTCTTCTTCCTTTCTGGTTTCCCATTGGCTAGGTACTTAATGGTGAATATCCATCTGCTTGTCACTGCCTTCTTGCCTTTTGGAAGTTCAGATTCATACCAAGTATCATTGTCTATCATTGCTTTAGTTTCAGCACCAACAGACTCTCTCCACCCATCATCCTCTATTGCTTCTTCATAGGTCCTTGGTATATACTCTTGATCAAGTTGACCCATAAAGGCTATATGTTCTTGAGGATAGTGTGCCAAAGAACATGTTGCTTGCATAGGGTGAGCAACTGCATTACTATTGAAGTACACTCTGGTGTTGATCCAATTAGCTGGATCCTTTCTCACCCTGGTACTTCTTCTCAATGGTTGGACTTGCTGCTCTGCTTCTATAACCGGTTCCACTGCCTCTTCTTCTTCTAGATCTTCACTAGACTGTTCAGACTCTGCCTCAAGTATTGCATCTTGATCATGTGACTCTGAATCTCTTTCTGGTGAGTGTTGTTGTGATTCAGACTCACTGCCCCCCCTAGGATCAAGGTGGATAGCTGCATCAGTTTGATGCGTCCCTAGGATGCTCTTTGGTTGATGGGAATGGATAGAGCCTTGCAAGAACGAATCAGGGACTCGAGTTCTTCAAGGTTTGTGGATTGAATGGTGACACAAGAGGGATGGATGATCTCTTGATACTCCTAGATGAATAACTCGGATATGACACACCAAATTAGACACCCTTAGGTCTCTGGATACTACACACCAGACTCGACACACTTTCTAGAGAGAGAGCCATCAAGGAGAAAAGATACTTGTTTATTGAAAGATGGATTGATTACAATAGGGTTTAGAGACCCATTTAAATAGGAGAAACCAGAGAACATGCTCTCTAGGGTTTCGGAAATAAGCAAAAAGGAAACTATAGTCTAAGTTTAACATAAGCTTTAAAATGAAATAAAATGTAAACTTCTTTTAGTCTTGGACCGAGATAGGGCCTAAGTGATGTGAAGAAAAGTTGTGGCCATGTTAAAAACTTTCCTCCGGAAAACCTCATGGGACAAAACCAAAAGCAAGGAAAAGAGCACGCACCCCATGTCTTGCCTAGACACTAACTCAGCTTGATGTAGAGATGGCTTGAATGGTGATCAAGACATCTCGGATCAGACCTTGTCCAAAACTTTCTTGTTGTGGATGTGAAGTGAGTAATCCAACAACATTCTCTTTGAGCTTCTTGACTCTGGAACGAGTCATGGGACATTCAGGAATGGCTAGAGCATCATCACCAGGTTGCTGGTGCAATGTGGCTTCATGTGGCTCATCTAGACTCTCCTTGTTCTCCTTAGTGATCCGGTCCATGATCACATCATCCCCTCCCTCTTGAAAAGGATTTGTCCTCAAATCAGGTTCATCTACAGCAAAAGGAGCCAAGTCAGTGACATTGAAGCTATTTGATACATCATACTTACCTTGGAGATCAAGTTTGTAGGCATTGTCATTGATCTTGTAGATGATCTCAAAGGGTCCATCAACCCTTGGCATCAGCTTGGACTTCCTCTCGTTGGGGAACCTATCCTTCCTCAGGTGCAACCAAACTTGGTCACCAACTTCAAAGGTTCTCACACGTCTCCCCTTGTTAGCTTGCTTCTCATAAAGCTTGGTCTTGTGCTCAATGTTTTGTCTAGCCTTCTCATGGATCTGTTGGACTATCTCTGCTTTCTTCTTGCCATCTAGACTGATCCTTTCACACTCAGGTAAAGGCATTAGATCCAAAGGAGAGGTGGGATTGAACCCATAAACAATCTCAAAAGGTGAATACTTAGAAGCAGAATGCATAGCATGATTGTATGCAAATTCACAGTGTGGTAAGTATTCTTCCCATGTCCTTAAGTTCTTTTTAATGAATGCACGCAGGAGTGTTCCTAAGGTTCTATTAACTACTTCAGTTTGTCCATCAGTTTGTGGATGACATGTAGTAGAAAACAACAATTTAGTGCCTAGCTTAGACCAAAGTGTCTTCCAGAAGTAACTAAGAAACTTAGTGTCCCTATCAGAAACTATAGTCCTAGGCATGCCATGCAAACGAACAACCTCTTTAAAGAACAAGTTAGCAACGTGCAATGCATCATCAGTCTTATGACATGCTATGAAATGTGCCATCTTAGAGAACCTATCAACAACCACAAAGATTGAATCCTTTCCTGTTCTAGTCCTAGGTAAACAAACAATAAAGTCCATGGAAATGTCATTCCAGGGATGGTGTGGAATGGGTAAAGGAGTATACAAACCCTGGGATTGGACTTGGGACTTGGCATGCTTGCAAGTAGCACACCTCCCACAGATTCTTTCTACATCTCTCTTCATGTGCGGCCAATAGAAGTGATCCTGCAAAACTTTTAAGGTCTTGGCAATCCCAAAGTGTCCCATTAGACTGCCCCCATGGGATTCCCTGACAAAAAGATCTCTCAAAGAGCAATTAGGCACACACAATCTATTGTCATAGAACAAGTAGCCTTCTTTTCTAAAGTAATGCCCTGCAGCAAACTTAGCACAAGAAGCATAGGCTTCCTTGAAATCATGGTCAGTATCATACATATCCTTTATGATGCGTCCCTAGGATGCTCTTTGGTTGATGGGAATGGATAGATCCTTGCAAGAACGAATCAGAGACTCAAGTTCTTCAAGGTTTGTGGATTGAATGGTGACACAAGAGGGATGGATGATCTCTTGATACTCCTAGATGAATAACTCGGATATGACACACCAAATTAGACACCCTTTAGGTCTCTGGATACTACACACCAGACTCGACACACTTTCTAGAGAGAGAGCCATCAAGGAGAAAAGATACTTGTTTATTAAAAAGCTGGATGAATACAATAGGGTTTAGAGACCCATTTAAATAAGAAACCACAGACATGCTCTCTAGGGTTTCGACAATAAGCAAGAAAAGGAAACAATAGTCTAAGTTTAACATAAGCTTAAAATGAAATAAAAATGTAACTTCTTGTAGTCTTGGACCGAGGATAGGGCCTAAGTGATGTGAAGACAAGTTGTGGCCTCGTTAAAAACCTTCCTCCGAAAACCTCGTGGGACAAAACCAAAAGCAAGGAAAAGAGCACGCACCCCATGTCTTGCCTAGACACTAACTCAGCTTGATGTAGAGATGGCTTGAATGGTGATCAAGACATCTCGGATCAGACCTTGTCCAAGACTTTCTTGTTGTGGATGTGAAGTGAGTAATCCAACAACATTCTCTCCAAGCTTCTTGACTCTGGAACGAGTCATGGGACCTTCAGGAATGGCTAGAGCATCATCACCAGGTTGCTGATGCAATGTGGTTTCATGTGGCTCATCTAGACTCTCCTTGTCCTCCTTAGTGATCCGGTCCATGATCACATCATCCCCTCCCTCTTGAAAAGGATTTGTCCTCAAATCAGGTTCATCTACAGCAAAAGGAGCCAAGTCAGTGACATTGAAGCTATTTTGATACATCATACTTACCTTGGAGATCAAGTTTGTAGGCATTGTCATTGATCTTGTAGATGATCTCGAAGGGTCCATCAACCCTTGGCATCAGCTTGGACTTCCTCTCGTTGGGGAACCTATCCTTCCTCAGGTGCAACCAAACTTGGTCACCAACTTCAAAAGTTCTCACACGTCTCCCCTTGTTAGCTTGCTTCTCATAAAGCTTGGTCTTCTGCTCAATGTTTTGTCTAGCCTTCTCATGGATCCGTTGGACCATCTCTGCTTTCTTCTGCCATCTAGACTGATCCTTTCACACTCAGGTAAAGGCATTAGATCCAAAGGAGAGGTGGGATTGAACCCATAAACAATCTCAAAAAGGTGAATACTTAGAAGCAGAATGCATAGCATGATTGTATGCAAATTCACAGTGTGGTAAGTATTCTTCCCATGTCCTTAAGTTCTTTTTA
>CAJHQQ010004847.1:0-23021 GCA_905132885.1 Moricandia moricandioides | reverse complement strand
ATATCTGAATTACTCTTCTCTAATTTACAAAGTATATATATAACAAACTCAACTATATCTGTAACAGGTTCAAGAACAACACTGAAATATCAACACGTGTAAGGAAAATCATTGAAGGATGTTTTAGAGGACCATGGTACATCTGGAGAAAAGTACCCCAGTTTTACAAGGATGCTTGGTATTCAACATTTAAGGTGTGTTTCTATCTCTTTTTAACATCCAATACATATTTCTTTTCTTCCAGATTTAAAATTTCTATTTATCAGAACGTTTCATTAATATATCATGTATTTTTGTTCATTTTTAATAACTCTAAGCACATTGTTTTGATTGTAGACTAAGTATGAGTGGAATGTCTCCATTGAAGATCTAGTGAAATCTAACTTTGATGAAATAGCTGCCACTCGCCTCAAAGGAATGGTGAGCCTTGCAAAATCCAAAGGAGAGAAACCTGATTGGATTCTTTTAGAACATTGGAGAGTAATGTCAGATTACTGGAAGACACCAAAAGCCAAAGAAAAAAGTGAGAAAGCTCGCCTGGCTCGTATGTTTAATTGTGATGGTTTAGGTCCACACTGCCACAGATCAGGCTCACGTTCCTATGCCAAAGTTCAAGATAATATGGTAGTGTATATATTATTTTAAACCACAAGAATTTACTTTTATTTTTAAAATGAGTTTACAGCTTATGTTAATGTTTTGTTAGGTGGCAATAACGAAGACTCTTCCTTCATTGCTGTGATGAAGAAAACCCACCAGAAATCTGATGGAGCATATGTTGATGAAAGGGCACGCTTAGTTGCAGAAAAATATGATGAATATGTGCAGGAAAGGTTGTCACTGGTTGAGCCTTCTAATGGAGAGGTTTTGACAGATCCTTTTACTATAGAGGAAAGAAATGAAATCTATGTGAAGGTAAATTTTATCACATTTCTAATTTGATTTTTTCCTGATTACTTTTTCTTTGGAGATACGATTGATTCTTCGCATAGATTTGCTTAATTAAAGTTCTCTGTGTAATTTAATTGTATATGTGTTTATGCAACTATTATGTTTTGGTAGGTTGCTGGAATATCGAAACAAGGTCGTGTATTTGGACTTGGATCACTTCAAAGTGGAGTTTATATGCCACTGTTTTGATGGTTCTACAGTTTCATTACAAGCTGTTGAAGATGATGGTACTTGAAGTCACCAAGTCAAAGAGCTGGAGTCAGAGTTGCAAAAGAGTAATGAAGAAAAAGTTCAGTTTCAGAATAGGATTGAAGCAATGGAGAAAATATTGAAAACTGCTTTTGGTGAAAATGTGTTGACTTCAACAGATACAACCACACCCATATGAATTTGTTTCTCCATATTGTATTTGGGGTCTATTATCTGTCGTGTTTCAGTTTGGTGTTTTTAATTTGGTTTTTATTTGGCTTTCTTTTGTTTTCGTTGGTTTATTTTACTATTTGAGTTTACTTAATAAACTTATTCTTGTTTTATGCTTCCGTTTGAAGCTTAAATAAAATTATGCATTTTATGATAATTTTTTTCACATCATATTATTTACAAATTTGAGATTTTATTTCAGTTTTATCTATAATTTCTATTGTAAAAATAATTTAATAATAAATTTTAACAGCTATTGTGACACATTTAAATGATAAAATAAAGAAAATGTGTGTTATAAAATTGTAACCAATTTAAACTGAGATGTCACTATTTTACAGTTATAGTTTGTATCGTTTAGTTACATTGCTTTCGTAATAAAAAGTGAAAGATTACTAACATAATAACTGTTACAATATACAACAATTGTGTAACACGTTTATAGTACATATTTAAGACGGATAAATATTTTTTCTTTAGTCATTAACTATTACGTTTTGTGACTAGTTTTTTTTTTGTTATAATAGGCTACAAAATTAAGACTTTAAATTAGTTATGAATAGTGACAGTTTGGGACAATATATAAAGTCAGAATTGGTTAGGTTAAAGGACTGTATTATCGTCTATATTAGAGACGTTTTGTCACAACAGATCCGTCACTACAAGTGACATAGTTGCCACATTAAAACTGTCACAAATTAAGACAGTTAGAGACATTTTGATAAGTAAGAAATTGTAACAATCTTGTTACCAAGATCCAACGTAACTATGTGTGACGAGTTTGATACAAAAAATTTAGTTGCAAGAAATTGTGAAATTTTTGTCACTCCGGAACATTTGTGACACACTTATTGTAACCATTAAAAATTAGTACCAAAAACGTAACAATGACTATATTGTGACGATTGTTTTTCTATTGTGACGGAAAATTTTGTCATAATACGCTTATTTTCTTGTAGTGTTCGTTGTGATTTTCTGAATTCATTGATGGTGATACTCTTTTTAACGCCATAGGTGAGCTGTCGACCGCTTCGTAAAGCTACAAATTTACATTTTTTTCTGGGGTTAGCGTCTGTTTTACCAGGTAAAAATCCGTCCTCTCTTCCGATGGACATAGCGTTGCTCGTCACTTGGTTGTCGATTCGCCTAATGTGTTCGCTCAGAGTTTCAAATTTTTATGTCATTTCTGAGTCTATAAGATCTAACTTCTTATTTAGGTCGGTGGCTACTTTACAGTTTCCTGTGAAGACTTGATTCATTTTTGACTTTGAACTTTTTTTTCGTATCTTTTCACTGTGGTGTCGCAGTTGCTTGTGGAATCGTAATGTCGAGATAAGTCATTTCTGTCCAGGAGGGGTGCAACTGATGCCAAAGTTTTTCTAACTGGGATCGAGTGCTCCTCTTCTGTGAATAATGGTGGTTCCCTCCTTTCGGTGTCTCTTTTTTCAAAAGCTTGACCTAAAGCTATGTTTTCTATTAGCCTTTTAGCGCTTGTAGGGCTTCGGGTACCGTAATTCCCGTCGCTGGCCGTATCATGATGGTTTGATAGTCTAGGTTGAGTCCTCTATAGAAAGTATAGATTAGTTGGGGTTCTGAGAATCCATGGTGCGGACACGAATGTTGGTAGCACTTAAACCTATTCCAGGAGTTTCTAAAAGATTCGCGACTACCTTGAACGAAAGTAGATATTCCTCTTCTTACTTCCCAGTATCTCTCCTCGTCAAAGAAGTTATTTATGAAAGCGCTTTGAATGTCTTCCCAACAACTCAGGGATCCCGGTGGTAGCTGGTTCAGTCACCTACTGGCGTCACCCTCTAGGGAAACAGGAAAACGTTTGCAGCGAGGGAAATCGTCGTTCAACTTGTCTTCTAGCATCTCGATGTGATCATTTCGGTGTTCAGTAGGAGAGACACTGAACTGATTTTTTCGTGCAATAATTAGGAAATCGATATCAAGTTCAGAACTTCAAGAATGGTTATCGGATAGTCGAATTGCAGATCTATTGGAATAAATTATGTTGGGATTTAGGTATTCGAGCATTGGCAATTCAAGATTTATCTCGTTCTTTGGAGACTTAGTGATTTGATTAGGAATTTCAGCTTCCTGATAATAGATTAGTTGGTTTGATTCGTTGCTTTTATTATTCATTGGTTTATCAAGACTACTTTCTCATTATAAGATTCAGTAAAGGCGTACTTACCTGCTTCCGGCTGATCGGTATCGATCGATGGTAACGGAAGAGTATCGCCCGAAAGCAGTGGACTAATGTCGATCGATTCCAGATGGTCTTCGTCAATCGATGGTTGTTGTCCAGAATCCATATTCTCTCCTTCAGGTACCTGTGTCATAAGGTTTAGGGAACGAATAATTTAGCAAACAGTACAATAAAAATCTAGACAATATTCTAAACGAACTCTAATGGCAATAAGAAAGAGTCCCCGGCCACGGCGCCAAATTTGATGTGGGGTTTTATTTTACTTTCAAATTAACCCTATGTTCCCAATTTACTCTCTCAAAAAATAGGTTTAGTGTAGTACTTAGGGATCGAATCCACAGAGACTCTAAGATTACACAATAGATTTGTTATCTTCGAATTAAGGCTAGATGAATTATAACAATAATAATAAAAGTGATCTTTAAGATTGATTTAGTTTGTAAAGATTAATTTAGGGCACTAAACTTAGGAGAAATTCTCAGGTAGGTTTTAATAATACAGATTAATATTTTGCTAGGGTTTTATTAAGTATCGTTTTGAATTTAAACCTTAGAGTTTCAGAGATCACTCCCGGGTATCTCGGCTGAGCGTCGATCGATAGCAACAAAATGGCGTCAATCGATGCTCAATATAAACAATACTAATTTCATAGTTTAATATATTCTCTAAACTTCTAATTCAACTCTCGTTTGTTACTAGTTATTTATATTGTTTAAGATAGATTCCAGGTTATAACCATGCTCTCGCTTGCGCTATAGAACCCTAATTTCTAATATTGAAGTGATTAGATTCAACTTAGCATTAAGTGCAACTTAAACAAAGAACCAAGACGATTACCCTAACAATTCTATAAAATCACCTATACATTACTACCATTGAATAACCCTAAATCTAATAGAAAATTACTCAGACATCGCAATAAAGAACATCATTAAATTATGAATAAACTGCATAGAATAGAATGAGTAAAAAATAAGGAGTTCAAGATCTTCTCTGTAATGATGATAGGATCTATCTCTCCAATAGATGTAGCAATGTGTTCCAACTCTAAAACTCTTGTGTAACTTTGTGGCTGTCTTTTTTTTTCAGAATAATAAGCTTAGGGTTTAACAAAGATAGAAAACCCTAATAAATAATATAAATTCGGCCAGAGACTTGTCTTGCAATTAATGAGACTTCTGGGTAAAACTTATAATTTCCAAATCTTTCTGCTGACTTCAACGTCGATCGACGCATAGTGTGTGACGTCGATCGATGGTCCATGCATAAATTTGGATCCGACTCTGGGTTTTTGCTGAGCAGTCCAAATTGCTCCAAAATAGTCCGAAAGCTCTAATTTCTTCCAATACCTAGACGTGTAAATGCTCTAAAATAATTCCAAATGCATATAAAAGACTTTAAATATACTATATATATTATAGGTAAAATAGTTAAAATCCATAGTATATCAATTGACATAAAGAACTCTTTCTTGCGTAACTTATTTTATGACGAGAGAGCAAAAAATCTGAGGAGCAAATTGCTACTTTTCACAAGAGGCTTCAGAGTCTTTCAGAAACTCGTGGATCAGATTCAAGTCATAACAGAGAGATTGTCTACATCACGGGTTCAACGAAGTGCAACTTCTTAGCACTTTCTTCATAGGTATTGGAATACAATATCAAATGGCTTTGGACACAACTAGTGAAGGGAATTTCATCACTAGGAGTCCTGAAGAAGCTACAAGATTGATTGAGAATCTGGCATCCAACATAATTACCAGGAACACATATTCTGAAAGGACGAAATCAACTCCGACTTTGAGAAAGGAGCATATTGAAGAGGTTCAGGCAAAACTGGATAGTGTTAAGAAATTTCTCAAGAAACAAGTTACTTTTGCAGACGTAGAAGCAATAGAGTCTGGAGATGATGAGATTGAAGAAGAGGATGTGAACTACATTGATGGGAATGGTTTCCAGAGACGAGGAAATCCAGGTTTCAACAGGAAATCCTATGGGAATGGTCAAATGAGTAACTTTAATTAGAGTTTACAGTGAAAATATGAATCTTCTGACTACCCGAATCCTCCTCCAGAGGCTCAGGAAAGCAAGATCGGAGCAATGGTTGACAAAGTTTTAGAGGGACAACATAAGATGACTGTGGATTTCAATGGAAAGATAGATGGTATGCACCTCAACCTCAATACCAAGTTCGAAAACCTCATCACCCACGTGAAGATGTTGGAGAATCAAGTGATGCAAACAAGTGAAACCATTAGGAGGCATGAGAGCCTGATTAAGGAGAAAATGGAGGCTGGACAGAATCACCAAGTCAATGCATTGATTGATGATGATTTTTGGCAGGAAGTTAAGAGAGAAGAGCTCCAAGAAGGAAATTTTTGTGTAGAAATTTCTATGTCACTCGGCAGTTCCCATTGGTGTCGATCGACACCAAGTGACGAGCATCGATCGACGCCAAGCGGCGAGCATCGATCGACGCCAAGCGGCGAGCATCGATCGACGCTAAGCCACGAGCATCGATCGATAACGATTCATGCAGTATAAGTGGCTTTGTGTGAATCGACTAACGTCGATCGACACAGACACGAGATCACCAATCGATAGAGAGATAGAGGTATCGATCGACAATGCGACCTGAGCATCGATCGACAGATGAGAAAAACAGTTCAACTACCGAGCATCAATACGAGTTTTATTGTACGTCCAACCGTGACTGTTCCAGAACATAATACAGATACGTCTGAAGCTATGGATCTTGATAGTGAAGATGAGGTACACTCCAAGAGGAAGCAGAAGATCCCCAAACATCAACGCATAGAAGCCAATCAAAAAGAGATGGATAACTCTGCTAAAGGATTTTTCAAAATTCCTTTAGATATTCATTTTGATGAAGCTTATTATACTCACAGATTGTGGATGTTTTTCAGGGAAACAAAGGTGACAGATGATGATATAGAAATCATGTTCAATCATCTCAGAAAGAAGATGAAGCAAAGGACTTGTCTGATGAAGAAAAGTGATCCTGGGAAGTTCGTGGTTCCATGCTTCATCAAGGGAAACGAATACCCTAATGCCGTCTATGATACTGGATCATCAGTGAACATTATGCTAAGGACTATGGCAGAGGAGCTGAACCTGAAAGTGGAACCCTCCAACGATTCTTTCACATTTGTAGAATGCTCAAAGGTGAACTCAAGAGAGATGGTAGAAGATGTTCCAGTGCAGATTCACAACACCCTAGTCCCAGTAGACTTCCATGTGATGGACATCAAGATAAATTGGAACTCTTCACTACTACTAGGGAGAGCATTCATGGCCACTGTGGGAGCTATCTACGAATGAAGTTAAACATATTGTATCTATCTCTAATTGATCAAACTATTTTTTATGAACCTGTTAAAAATAAGAACAAAGCTACTCTAATTGAATTGTGTAATGATGCAGAGCTTGTGGCCACATGCTTCTTCGATTACGATTTCAATGAGGAGTCGGAAGATGAAGCATCAATCAACACCCAGCCAAGACAATCGATAGACGCATTTGCAGTTCAGCAAACGGTTGACATCCACCATTGTTATCGATCGATAGCCCTACTTCTGAACCGATCAACACCTACCACGCCGATTTTCAATGCAACCCAGCCTACCTAGAGTACGACGAAAACTACAGAAAGAAGAGATAATTGAGTGTCGTGGTATTGCTATGGAAGAGGCTGGTGTTTTTCATGTTTTCCATCAAATCGGAAAGTCGACATTGATTGACGGTAGCCATACACCATCAATCGACACTGTTATTAAAGTTAAGTCATAACTAGATTCAACAGAAGAACGGGAGAAGGAATATGGTTATCTACAACCAGATGAGTTTGGTATTATGAGAGATTCAGATGGTCACGCACGAGCTATGGATGGCAGAATTCTACATGTCACGAGGGAAGATATGGAACATATACTTGCGATGGCTAATGGAGCTTGAAACATTCTCGGCCAACAATTTAATTATCGAGCATCGATCGACGGTCACTATACACCATCGACGTAGCACAAAGAAGACACCAAATAATAAAATTGAACAGAGAGAAACGAGAATGTATAAGATAGAAATTTTTCATTTTTCTCTATTTAATTTTGTACTGTGTTGTCTTCTATGTGTTTGGTTTTTTGCCGAAAAAGTCAAAAAAAAAGCAAAAAGTTAAAGAAAAAACTAACTAATGAGTTACATGAGAACAAAATTGTTTGGCCTAAATGATTTATTTTCTCAGTCAATTACCACATAATAATTTTAATTAGCATATAATACAATAAAAACCTTATTTAATCAACACGTGACAGACATTTTATATTCGGTAATATTTGACAAGTGAAAATGAAATCAATGTATATTAAAACAAAATTTCGGAAGTTCATGTCTTGAATTTAAATTTGTATTAGTTGATGTATGCTTACGCACATGTGATGTGTTTATGTATTGATTGTGATTGTTGGTCATTGTTGATGTAGGAATTGACTGGTTTCATATTACATGTTAACGACAACTTAACGTTGGACTAACGGAAATTAGGTCAATGTATGTTAAAACCAAATTTTGAAAGTTAATGTATGGAAATTGAATTTTGTACTTGTTGATGTATGTTTTCGCACAGGTAACATGTTTATGTACTGATCGGGACCGCTGGCCCCTGTTGATGTAGGAATTGGCCGATTTCTCGGAGAATTCTACATATATCTAAGGAGGATGTAGCAGATGTCCTTATTATGGCTAATGGATCAGGAAATTTATTTGGACAACAACAACAACCATCGATCGATGCACAAGTAACAGAGCCGATCGACATTGAGGAGAAGAAGAAAGAGCCGATCCATAATGATCTATACACTTCCAAACATCGATCACATTTAATTATCGAGCATCGATCTACACCACCATTCCTGGGGTACACCAATTTTGTACTTCTAATGCCTATGGTTCAGAAAGTCCAAAATCGATCGATTGGATCAACCCACTATCGATCGACGGTTGTATAGAGCACAAAAAGAGAGATTATGATGCTGATGGCAGAAGAATTTTCCATTGGGAAAAGAAAGATGAGTATGGCATCTACAGAGATGAGAATGGTAATGCACGAGCTATAGACGGAAGAGTAGTGAATGTGCAAGAAGCAGACATCAGAGCAGTTCTAGAGAGAGCTACTATGTTTGAGTAGAGCTATATATGTTTACCAGAACATTCAACAAAGATCACTATGTCTATGAATAAACAAAAGACATACAACAGAGCATAGATTGACGATATTGTGCATGAGATCTACAAAGATCAAGAGATGTCACTGGATGATTTCTACAAGAGGCTTCATGATGTATACTATCGTATAGACAAGTGCCTCACCGGTTTGACTAAACACATGGAAGATATGAAGCAAGACTTGGATACTAATATAAGAAAGCATGCGATTGGAGCAGACAAACTGACATCGATCGACGGCAGCATCAGGCCATCGATCGATACTGAGATAGATAGACAGAAAACAACAAAAGAAAAACAATTGGAAGACAGGTTCGATAAGATTGCTTTTTTTTTCTCATAGCATGATGAAGGAAGATATTTCTCAGCAATTGGAAGATATATCAGAGACTACAGCTGCTAGACTTAGAATTCTACAACGCAATATTGAGAATCTACAAATGAGATTGCATTCAGTGGAGATTGCTAAGGAGGTTATAAATAATGAGAACGCCAGAGGAGATGAGGCAATAAGAAACTTCGTTGGTACATGGTTTCAGAAAAGCAAAGAAGATGTAGACACTTGTTTTCCAAGTGTTGATCCACCTCCATACTAGTCAGAAAGTTCAAAACGTCGAGCTTACGATTATAACCAAGCGTTGAGTGGGAGGCAACCCACTGTTTAGTATGTTTTATTTAGTTTTTACTTATCATATTATTTATTTTGAGTTTTACATTGTATTTGCAGACTGTTTGAGTCCACTCGATCGACACCGTAGAGGCACCATCAGTCGACAATGGATTGTGACCATCGATCGACCACACCCGCCTACCAGCGATCAACACTCTCTTATAGAGAGATGTATTGAGTTTTCTACTTATACTATTTACTTATGATTTGGTTTCTCCTAAACCAATCCGGGACGAATTACACTAGGGACAGTGTAATTTAAGTTCGGGGGAGGTTCGCTGAAGCTATTTGATATTTCTGAGTCTTATTTACTATATATATATATATATAAGTTTTTCAAAAAGTTGTATTGAGTCAAGAAGGGGACTATGATAAGGATTTATTATTGACTAAGCACACATTAGCACCATTCTTAGTAGGTTGTTTGCAGAGATTACTAGAGATACCAAAGTGCAGAGGGGTAGGTGCATTACCGATGACCCACTATTTATGGAGGAATGATGACACATTGTTGGAAGTGAGGGGTAGGTACATTACCGGTGACCCCACTATTCGCCTACAACTTTGCACAAAAAGCAAAAGAGAAAAGAAAAAAGAAAAGAAAGGAAAATAAGAAGAAAATTGAAAAGAAGATGGCATAATCTTTGTGTTAAACAACATTGATCATTGGATTTGAGATATAAAAAAGATTCAGAGAAGAGAGAAAAGAGGGAAGAAAGGGATCAAAGAAGACTTTGTGCCTGGTTGTCCAGAATTGCAGGGGTAAGAGTCTATGTGTCCTTTGATCGATACTCCCAGGGTAAAGCGTGCACTTTTATTTTATGCATAGAAATGAAAACATGAGATGGGTGAGTAAGACTAGTATTTGCTAAGTTGTTGGTAGAATGGATTTGGTTGCTATTGTAGGATATGGTATATAAAGTTTCTCTGTGATTGACTTGATAGGATTTGGTTGCAACAAAATAGGGTGATAGTTATACTTAGACATTCTGTGAGTCTCCGCTTTTCAAAACCTCTTTCACAGGCTTTGTTCGCTTGAGGACATCAAAATGTTAAGTCTGGGGGAGTTGATATGGAATATTAATTACCAGTTCTAGGTCATGTTATAGGCTCTATTTAGGGTCTATTATGTGTGTATAGACTACGTTTTAAAGTATTTGCAGGTCCATGTACGTTTTGGAGATATATGGAGATACTTGGAGATTTTGGAGAATTTAGAAGAGAAGAATCAGTAGCTGATCATTTAGAGATTTGAAGTACAAGACAGTCGTCGATCGACGACACTACCTTGGCGTCGACTGATGCTACAAGTCCAATGTCGGTCGATGTTGCATGCTTGCCATCGATCGACAACCAAATCACAGACAGCCGATTTCAAGCCCAAGTTAGAGACAAATGACGAAGATGCCATGGACGAGTTTTGACCTAGATTTTAGGGTTTTATATTTATGCTTTACAGAGAACAAAAATGAGAGGATCACCTGGAGAGATTAGTTTTCTAATATAGTTTTAGGGAAGAAGATTCATAACTCCTTAGGGAGATTTGTATTGGAATCCCAATATTTTTTTATGCATTATATTCACACTATTGTTCCTTCTTTGTTTATGTCTGAGTTGTTATCAACTAGATTTAGGGTTGAATGATAGCAATCATGTATTAGCCCAAAAGTAGGATTGTTAGGTTAAGTTAATATCCATCAATTGAGTTTTGCTTAATGCTTGCATTCTATAGTAGCTAACTAGGATCTCGAAAGTAGGACATGGACGACTACGAGAGTAGGTTTTGTGCTAGAATAGACTTCATTGAATTAGGTTTCTAAGAGCATGTGAGAGCTGGTCTAATTATCTTGGTGGACTTATAAAATCTCGTTCACACTTCCTTCTGATTTCACCGTCGATTGACATCAGGCCTTAGCGTTGATCGATGGTCTTTCCTTTTGCTCGCATACGAGAGTTGGCGTTAAAAGGGTCATAATAGTTAATATTTTAGTTTTAGAATATTTACATTTCTGTGCTTCATATTCCCTATAATCTATTAAGCCTGAAACCCTAGATCTAGCATATTCACATTTGCATCTAGTTAGTTTAATATCATATTTCCATATTTACATTAAAACATTATTATCATATTTCCATATTGCATCTATACCTCTTGATAAATAATATTTCCGTAACTAATTGTTTACTACTAATATATATATATCAACCTAATTTAGTCTTTAGAAATAAAAAATATATTGTGTGTCATTGGTCTCTATGGATTCGATCCCTACGTACTACACCTGATATCTCTTGGCAAGAATATAATTTGTGTGTTAAGATTATGTTTAATTTAATAGTTAATTTTTAGGATATTCATACCCTGCTAAAACAATAAACACACACATGTCAAATTTCAAACCTCTTTCAGAGGCTGCCTTGTTTTCTTGAGTACAAACAAAAGGTTAAATCTGGGGGAGTTGATAGGGCCTTATATTTACCACTATTATGCCATTATATCAGCCTTATTTAGAGTCTATTATATGTTTTTGGAGTATGTTTTAGAGTATTTTCATGTTACGGTACGTTCTGGAGAACTTTGGTGATTATGGAGCTTTTAGAGATGCAGAACTGCGTAGATGCGTCACATGTTTAGGTATGGATGGAGACCTTACCACGGTGATATTGAGCTGAAATTTTGAAATAAGATAGAGCTTTGAGTTACCTTTCCAATGCTACCAGTTTGAGGTCAATTAGGATCCTACTAGAAAGTGGTCTATCTGCCTCGCGAGAGGAAGCTGTCGAGAGATGAATGAGTGTTGATCGAAGGTGATCCCAGAAGACATGCCCCACTTGTTTCAAGATAAAATAAAGCCCAGAAGGCACCAAATTTATGTGTTTCTGTGCCATTGTTTAGGAACAAGCTTTCTTTTATTCATTGTTATAGGGTTAGGAGAGAACGAAGGAACTCCTTCAGAGTCCTCCTAGAACTCCTTTGGTTTTATATTATTCATCTATGATTTTTGTGACAAAGATCATGTCTGAGTATATCTCTTGTTATGTTTAAGGTTTATTAATGGTATCGGGAGATTGGCCAAACAATAGAATTGCTAGGGTAATTATTAGATCTATTAATATAATTGTGTTTATTTCTTGTGTTTTAGAGTAGCTAACTAGAACCCTTATCATAGGATAATTAGACGCAAGCGAGAGCATGGTCTACTACCATAATTAATCCCGTTGAGCTAGTTTGCTAGAAACAAACGAGAGTTGATTTAGTTAATTTAGTGAACTTATCGAATTAGGTCATAAAGTTTGACTCAAGAGACCATTGATCAAAGCAGGATCATTGCCATTGATCGACGGTCATTTTGTGTCAACAAGCGAGAGCTGAGACATCAGACTTAGTCACTCTATTAGATTCACAGCGAGAGATGGTCGTCATTTACATTAGATATCGAGTCCTATGATTAATACTCTTAGATTCTATCTTCTATAATCCACTTGCCTGAAATCCTAGATCTAGTTATTTATTATTATTTTTTACTTACCAATCAATCAATTATCCGATGTAGTTTATTTATTGATTATTAATCTATTTGCCTAGCTTAATCGTGATTGTATTGAGTTTATTGTGTGCCCATGCTCCCTTTGTATTTGATCCCTAAATACTATAATTTGACCTCTCTTACCAATCAATCAATTATTTTCTATAGTTTATTTACTGATTATTAATCTATTTGCCTAGCTTAATCGCGACTGTATTGAGTTTATTGTGTGCCCATGCTCCCTTTTGATTTGATCCCTAAATGCTACAATTTGTCCTCTCTTGGCAAGAGTTCGTAGGGTTAATTTGATATAGCTTGCATTTAAATACATAAATACCCTCCTGTCAGCCAGCTCTATGCATTTTTGGATACAGATAGTGAACTTCTCTGGTAAGTTCAGAGCTACTAAGACAGATAGCAAGAAAGACCACTAAACTGAATCGAAAGCCTTATGTCGATCTTTACTGCACATTGAGATGTCACTGTAGGCTTATGATAGCTCTTGAAAATCTCAGAGGATAGTAAAACATTTTACATAAGAAGATGATCCTTGAAAAATGCTGATTGATTTGGAGAGATGAAATTAGGGAGGAGTCGCTTCAGCCGGTTTGCCAAGATCATAGAGATCACCTTGTAAATGACATTGCAACATGATATCGGCCTGTAATATTTCATGATAATAGCATCACTTCTTGGGAATAAGAGCTAAGATTGTCGAGTTGATCCCTTTCGGGAGAAATCCATTATCGAAAAGATTGCACTGCATTCACAAAGTCCCCACCAACAATAGTCGAAGTAGCTTTAAAAAAATGAGTAGTATATCTAAGACATCAGTACCATGTCTAATCATTTCATCTTCACTTGTTCTCATAAGCATTTAAGCATTGCATTGTACATTCTAAAAAAAAAACAACAAAAGAATCATTTAGTTTGGATATTTTCATCGTTTGGATCGAGTCTAGAGCATATAGATTGCATTCATTCTGCATAGGGAGCAAGGATGTTATTACCTCGTAAAGAACACATGTCTAGAACTCAACATGACACCCTAGTTAAACATAGCAAGTAGCTTAAGCATATCTTGAAAGACTTGCAAGCTTCAAGCCTTGAAAACTCTTCTCGAAACTAGTTGTTTGCTATGATTGACATTGCTCTTGAAACCAACTCCAAAATGAATCAGGGCTTAATGAACTTAATCTACCCTGCTTATGGACTCTTGTATACTTGGTCATGGATCTCATGCACATTTGGGTTGATCTTTATCTATTATACCACTCTCTGACAACCCAAATGTCACCTCCCTACCCTTTAACCCTTACCATTCTTTGAGACCGTATTTGAATTTGCTTGAGTGAGGCCTTTTATTGATAGCTTGTCATGTGTATAATCTTGAGAGTATTGGGAGCGACATTGGCTTGTTTTCATCTTGAGCTAGCTATAGGACCTCTATTGAGCTAGCATTTAGGAATGGGAAATGTGTTGGTGTTAATAAGCTTTGATCTTGGGTTTCGAGGTCTGAGAAAATTGAAAAGAAGATAACCACTAGGGATCGAAAAAAAAAAAGATTTTACTCTAGACAAGAAAACCCCAAAGAAAAAAAAAGAGAAAAGAAAAATAAAGAGAAGATGTCCCTAGTTGGTTAAAAGAAAAAAAAAAGAGGTTCATTTGGTGAATGAAATAGAAAAAAAAAAAGAAAAAGAGAGTTTGAAAGTGATTGGGGAGGGGTAGAATGATGAGAACAAACCATTGTATGCATGAATTGCTCCTTTTCTTAAATAAATTTTGCATAATGTTCAAGCTTTTTTTCCTGAGTGAAAGTCGCCAAAGAATTTGAACCCCTCTTCTATCATAGATATACCGTTTTCACTTACCAGGCCAAGTGATCGAGATCAAGTTTCCATTAGCAGGGATTCACTTTATTTATTTGTCAATGAATGTTAGAGTTGGTGTAAAGACTTGTTGGTTGATAAGCATTGCATCTAGTGTAGAGGCATGAGAGTCCCTTTAGGCCTTGAGAAGATAGAGTATACTAAGAGAGCATGCTCATGCTATGTGCTATGTTTGCCTAGGATGTGATGTTGAAGGCTAGGAAATGTATCTTTTGGTTCTGAGCTCCCATTTTCAAACCTCTCTCTTGCTTGTTTTCGAAAGTTCACATGAGGACAAGTAAAAGACAAGTTCGGGGGAGTTGATATCAATCATATGGTTTTGGTCATATCTTTAAGTGCATTTCAGACATATAGGATATCATTTAGGCATGTTTAGGTTGCATTCCATTACATTTGTCTATGTCAGGTATGGGAGATGTTCATTGATGAGTTTGGAAGCAATTGAGGGGAAAGAGAGTGTAGCGACCAGGCGTAGCGACCAGCCTTGGTCGCTACAGACCCACAAGAAGAATCCGGGGACCATAGCGACCAGCCCTGGTCGCTACAGACCCACAGGGGATTTGCGGATGCCATAGCGACCAGGCTTAGCGACCAGGCTTGGTCGTTACAGACCCCCCAGGCTTGTTGGGATGACCGGATTTGTTTTCAAACTACTATAAATACTCTTTAAACCTAGGTTTTCATTTTTATGCTGTTTTTTATCTGAGACATAGACTACTCTTGGTGAAGAAGATTGAATCTTGAATTCTTTTTATAATCTTAATTCGATTCATTATTATTCTTGTTCATTGGAAATGATTTTCTCTGATTCATCTATGGTTTTTGAGTTCATCATTTTTGCTAGTGAGTAGTCATCTGTAGGATCCATGGGTTAGGGTGATTGAAAGCAAATGAATTTTTATCTTGATAAAGAACTGGTTTAATGATACGTCTAGACTAGTAGAACCAAATTGTTTATAACGTTACCCGTCTATCTTAGATCCAAATCATCCAAAGTCAATGCCCTTGCCCATGGGTTCTTGTTCTTCCAATTGATTTATAATTCCAGTTTCATACCGTGTTATTTCGTTACTTCACCCACACATTTTAATTGATTGCACTTAGATTAAGTTTATACTTGCATTCTCATTGCATCATGATCACTTTGGATTGGATTGACACTCATATATACTACTTTGATTAGGATAGAATAAAATCCTTTACCACCAACACAGTCTTCTTTCCCTTAAACTCAAATGAATGCTTGTTGGTATAGCCATCATGTATCACACGTCTATCTGATTGCCAAGGTCTTCCCAGAAGGATGTTACTAGCTTCCATTGGTAACACATCACACAGGATTTCATCCTCATATCGTCCAATATCAAGAGGTACCACCACTTGGCTAAACACCTTCATTTCACCTTCCTCATTAAGCCATTGCAGCCGGTAAGGTTTTGGGTGCTTTTGAACTTTCAATCCCAACTTCTTTACCATTGTTTCACTAGCAACATTGACACAATTTCCACCATCTATAATGAGGCTACAAATCTTTCCTTGCACCATACACCTTGTATAAAACAGATTCTCTCTTTGCTCAAGTTCCTCAGTCTTTGTTTGTAGCTTCAAGAGCATTCTAGCCACCAACAGTCTCCCTTTCACTGGTCTTCTTCATATTCTTCTTCAGACTACTCGTGATCATAATCTGATTTATCATCTTCAAACTCATATTCTCCATTCTCAAGCAGAATCATGATTCGTTTGTTGGTGCATTCATTGGCATAATGCCTTCTTCCTTGGCATTTGAAACACTTAACGTCTCTAGCTCTTGAACTGGTAGCCACGGCCTTTCCTTTGTCTTTTCCAAACATAGCAGTTGGCTTTGCTTCCTCTTTAGGACATGGTTTGCTCTCCTTAGTGTAGACTGGTTTCTCTTCCTTAGGGGTATGAAACTTTGAAGTTCCATAACTAGTGCGTGAGTGTCCTTTTCTTTTAAGCTGTAGTTCCACAAGAATAGCTTTATGCAACATCTCTTCTAGCTCCACATAATGTTGCATCTCTACATTGTCTTAAATCTCACGGTTGAGTCCTCCTAGAAACCGGGACATGGTGGCTTCTCTATCTTCGGAAACACAAGCTCTCAACATAAGAAACTCCATCTCTTGAAAGTATTCTTCCACGGACCTAGATCCTTGAGTGAGCTTCCTTAGTTTCTAATGGAGATCACGGTGATAATGACTTGGAACAAACCTCTTGCGCATAATAGATTTCATCTCATGCCATGATTCAACTGGATACTCTTGGTTGCGTCTCCTAGTGGTCAATACCTGATCCCACCAACTCAGAGCATAATCATAGAACTCAGTAGCTGCTATTTTAATCATTTGAGCTTGAGTATACTTCTGACAATCAAAAACAAGCTCTATCTTCTTTTCTCACTCCAAATAGGCATCCGGATCAGCCTGGCCATAAAAGAGAGGTATCTTTAGCTTTAGCCCAGCAAGATCATCACGTTGATGTCTCCTTCCCTCTTGATCACGTCTCTGCCTCCTCCGGCTGTCTCTAGAAGAAGAACTATGGTTGCGTTCATAGTAGTTGTCAGTCTCTTGTGATCCAGCATGCTCATGCTGGTTTCTCCTAGATTCCTCTGGTTCTCGTTGAGTTTGGTTAACTCTTTCTCTTCTAGGTTCATTGCTGTGACCCTGACCAGTAGCCTGCCTCATCTCTTGCCTCAGTTAATCATGGAGCTCCCTTATACTACTCTTAATCATATCAGCAACCGTGGAGATCATTGTGTGGTTTAGTTGCTCAGTCATCTGATCCCTCAGTAGCTTGTTCTTCCTTACTAGTTATGCTTCCTCCTCTAACTCGTTCACCATGGTACCTGAATTAGAAAGCACCTAAACAAGTAAGTTGTCCAAGAGAATTCAAGTAGATTGAATAATCGAAACAAAACCAGGTTTTCAAAGGTTAAAAAGAACAAACTTGTAGATCACAGCTTAGAGAAATCAATCGACAAACTTTAGATCAAATTAATCAGTTCACGGTTTATGAAATCAGAATCTAAGATGAATAAGAACAGATCTAATCACAAAACCAAAACAAACAACTTCTATCGCAAGTGATTCAAAAGATCTATTGATTCGATTACTTCGTTCACACGGATCAGTTTAGTTTGAATTCAAATATGGTAAGAACGTTTAGATATATCAGGATTCAACACAGATGGATCAATATCAGATGAAAAGATGTTTAGATTATACGAGAAACAACAACAAAAACACAGATAAATCAATGGTTATATGAGAAGTCAAAGAGTTCGACTTGAAACCAAAGAGAGATCGAGAACTTCCCTATCCAAAGATGCTCTGATACTACTTAATATGACCCTAGGATGTTGCTCTGGATCAGATGGGATAGATCCTTTCATAAACTAATCAGAGACTCAAGTTTATCAAGGTTTGTGGATGGAATGGTGACACAAAGAGATGCGGATGGACTCCTTGATACTCCTAGGAACTAGATCAGATATGACACACCAAACTAGAATCCTTAGACGCCGGATATGACTCACCAGCAAGCTCTTGCACTCGACAAAGAAGAGAGAAAGAGTAGACAAAAGGTTTTTGTTGAAAGACTGCTTAATTCAGACTGAGAGTTTACAAGCGTTTAAATAGAGAAACCAAGGAATATGCCCTTAGGTTTCGAGAATAACATAACATAGAAACTATAGTCTAAAACATAACATAAGGTAAATAGATAGAGTAGTCTTCTTAGCCTTGCACCGTCATTAGCACCTAGGTGATGTGTAAGTAGATTGTGGCCTCGTTAAAAACCTTCCTACGAAAAATCTCTTTAGGACAAAACCAAGAGAAAGGAAAAAAGCACACAAAAGTACTTGCCTAAGTACTAATTCAGCTAGATGAGGAGATAGCTTGAATGGTGATCAAGGTATCTCGGATCATCATGCTTTGTCCAAGACCTTCTTCTTGTTTCCATACTAGTCTAAGTAATCCTCCAATGGCTCCATTTAGTTTCTTAGTTCTGGAATGAGTCATGGGACCTTCTGGAATGGTTAAGGCATCTTCAATAGCTGGTTGGTCCATGGGTGCATTCCTGGTTACATCCCCTTCCTTGTTGCACTGGTCCATGATCACATCAAATATCATAGGAGTTATGATGAAGAAGTTATCCCACTTTCAACCGAAGTGATTCCAGATTACTCTGTTTGGAGATTTGGCAATTTGTTCTTTATTCTAATAATACCAAAATGAATCACGATGTCAGAAGCTTGATTTTGACTCATAAATCAGTGGAGAATCACCCTGATGCTGAATCAATATCATACGAGTTATGGTGAAGAAGTTATCCCACTTTCAACCGAAGTGATTCTAGTTTACTCTGTTTGGAGATTTAACAATTTCTTATCGATTCTAATCAAACCAGAATGAATCACGATGTAAGAAGCTTCACTTGGACACACAAATCAGTGGCTAATCACCCTGAAGTTGAATCAATATCATAGGAGTTATGATGAAGAAGTTATCCCACATTCAACCGGAGTTATTCTAGTTTACTCTGTTTGAAGATTTGACAATTTCCTATTGCTTCTAATCATACCAGAATTAATCACGATGTAAGAATTTTCCTTTGGATACACAAATAATTCACCCTGAAGTTAAATCAACATCATAGGAGTTATGATGAAGAAGTTATCCCACTTTCAACCGAAGTGATTCCAGTTTACCCTGTTTAGAGATGTGGAAATTTGTTCTTGATTCTAATAAAACCAGAATGAATCACGATGTCAAAAGCTTTATCATGACTCATATATCAGTGGAGAATCACCCTGATGTTGAATCAATATCATACGAGTTATGATGAAGAAGTTATCTCACTTTCAACAAAAGTGATTCTAGTTTACTATTTTTGGAGATTTGACAATTTATTATTGATTCTAATCAAACTAGAACGAATCATGATGTAAGAAGAATCATTTGGACACACAAATCAGTGGCTAATCACCCTGAAGTTAAATAAATATCATAGTAGTTATGATGAAGAAATTATCCCACTTTCAACCAAAGTAATTCCAGATTACCTTGTTTGGAGATTTGGCAATTTGTTCTTGATTCTAATAAAACCAAAATGAATTATGATATCAGAAGCTTTATTTTGACTAATAAATCAGTGGAGAATCACCCTGCTGTTGAATCAATATCATACGAGTTATGATGAAGAAGTTATCCCACTTTCAACCAAAGTGATTCTAGTTTACTTTGTTTGGAGATTTGACAATTTCTTATTGATTTTAATCAAACCAAATGAATCACGATGTAAGAAGCTTCATTTGGACACTCAAATGAGTGGCTAATCACCCTGAAGTTAAATCAATATCATAGGAGTTATGATGAAGAAGTTATCCCATTTTCAACCGATGTGATTCCACATTACTCTGTTTGGAGATTTGGCAATCTGTTCTTGATTCTAATAAAACCAAAATGAATCAAGATATCAGAAGCTTGATTTTGGCTCATATATCAGTGGAGAATCATCCTGCTGTTGAATCAATATTATACGAGTTATGATGAAGAAGTTATCCCACTTTCAACCAAAGTAATTCCAGATTACCTTCTCTGGAGATTTGGCAATTTGTTCTTGATTTTAATAAAACCAAAATTAATCACGTTCTGAGAAGCTTGATTTTGATTAATAAATCAGTGGAGAATCACCCTGCTGTTGAATCAATATCATACGAGTTATGCTGAAGAAGTTATCCCACTTTAAACCGAAGAGATTCTACTTTACTCTGTTTGGAGATTTGACAATTTCTTATTGATTCTAATCAAACCAAAATGAATAACGATGTAAGAAGCTTCATTTTGACACTCAAATAAGTGGCTAATCACCCTGAAGAATCAATATCAGAGGAGTTATGATGGAGAAGTTATCCCACTTTCAACCGAAGTGATTCCAGTTTACCCAGTTTAGAGATGTGGAAATATTATCTTGATTCTAATAAAACCAGAAAGAATCACGATGTCAGAAGATTGATCATGACTCATAAATAAGTGGAGAATCACCCTGATGTATGATCAACCAAAATTATTCTAGTTTACTATGTTTGGAAATTTGACAATTTCTTATTGATTCTAATCAAACTAGAACGAATAATGATGTAAGAATCATCATTTCGACACACAAATCAGTGGCTAATCACCCTGAAGTTAAATCAATATCATAGTAGTTATGATGAAGAAGTTATCCCACTTTCAACCAAAGTAATTCCAAATTACCTTGTTTGGAGATTTGGTAATTTGTTTTTGATTCTAATAAAACCAAAATGAATCACGATGTCAGAAGATCGATCATGACTAATTAATCAGTGGAGAATCACCCTGATGTTGAATCAATATCATACGAGTTATGATGAAAAGTTATCCCACTTTCAACCAAAGTGATTCTAGTTTACTTTATTTGGAGATTTAACAATTTTTTATTGATTCTAATCAAACCAGAATGAATCACGTTGTAAGAAGCATAATTTGGACACACAAATCAGTGGCTAATCACCCTAAGTTAAATCAACATCATAGTAGTTATGATGAAGAAATTATCCCACTTTCAACCAAAGTATTTCCAAATTACCTTGTTTGGAGATTTCGTAATTTGTTTCTTGATTCTAATAAAAGAAAAATGAATCACGATGTCAGAAGATTGATTTTTACTAATAAATCAGTGGGGAATCACTCTGCTGTTGAATCAATATCATACGAATTATGCTGAAGAAGTTATCCTACTTTCAACAGAAGTGATTCTAGTTTACTTCGTTTGGAGATTTGACAATTTCTTATTGATTCTAATAAAACCAGAATGAATCACGTTGTAAGAAGCTTCATTTTGACACTCAAATAATTGGCTAATCACCCTGAAGTTGAATCAATACCATAGGAGTTATGATCAAGAAGTTATCCCACTTTCAACCAATTGATTCCAGTTTACCATGTTTAGAGATGTGCAAATTTGTTCTTGATTCTAATAAAACCGGAATGAATCACGATGTCAGAAGCTTGATTTTGACTCATAAATCAGTAGAGAATCACCCTGATATTGAATCAATATCATACGAGTTATGCTGAAGAAGTTATCCCACTTTCAACCGAAGTGATTCTAGTTTACTTTGTTTGGAGATTTGACAATTTCTTATTGATTCTAATCAAGCTAGAACGAATCATGATGTAAGTAGCATCATCTGGACACACAAGTCAGTGGCTAATAACCCTGAAGTTAAATAAATATCATAGTAGTTATGATGAAGAAGTTATCTCACTTTCAACCAAAGTAATTCTAGATTACCTTGTTTGGAGATTTGGCAATTTGTTTTTGATTCTAATAAAACCAAAATGAAACATGATCTTAAAATCTTGATTTTGACTAATAAATCTGTGGAGAATCACCTTGCTGTTGAATCAATATCACACGAGTTATCATGAAGAAGTTATCCCACTTTCAACAAAAGTGATTCTAGTTTACTTTGTTTGGAGATTTGACAATTTCTTCTTGATTCTAATCAAACCAGAATGAATCACGATGTAAGAAGCTTCATTTGGACACTCAAATCAGTGGCTCATCACCCTGAAGTTAAATCAATATCATAGGAGTTATGATGAAGAAGTCATCCTATTTTCAACCGAACTGCTTCTAGATTACACTGTTTGGAGTTTTGGTAATTTCTTCTTGATTCTAATAAAACCAAAATGAATCACGATGTCAGGAGCTTGATTTTGACTCATAAATCAGTGGAGAATCACCATGATGTTGAATCAATATCATACGAGTTATGGTGAAGAAGTTATCCCACTTTCAACCGAAGTGATTCTAGTTTAGTTTCTTATTGATTCTAATCAAACCAGAATGAATCACGATGTAAGAAGATTCACTTGGACATACAAATCAGTAGCTAATCACCCTGAAGTTGAATCAATATCATAGGAGTTATGATGAAGAAGTTATGATGAAGAAGTTATCCCACTTTTAACCGAAGTGATTCTAGTTTACTTTGTTTGGAATTTTGACAATTTCTTATTGATTCTAATCAAACCAGAATGAATCACGATGTAAGAAGCATCA
>CAJHQQ010004846.1:0-23040 GCA_905132885.1 Moricandia moricandioides | reverse complement strand
GTCTCTCTCTCTCTCTAACCTTCTAGTTCGAGATCAACCTCTAGCAAAGGCACGAGATTCAGAACAGCATTATATATTTTGGTGTAGCTGACAATCTTTTTTTCCAAAAATTAATTATATATTTGACCTAAAACTCTACTAAAAGCTCTAAATTCCAAATGTAACCACTAAACCCTAAACCATAACACAATAAATATTAAACTCTAAAAACTAAATGCTAAACACTAAATAAGTTTAACTTCTTTAACACTACATTTAAAAATTCATTTGATGGTTGGAACTGAATGTTTAAGAAACCACAATATTGTACTAATCTCACCTATTCATTTTCTGAATGTTGATTATTTCTAGATATTACATAGTATTCACTTTTACTTTAACACATAAACTACTGCAAGTAACTATTACTATTGAAAGTAAAATTTTGAGCGCTAATTTCCTACTAAATAAACTTAAAAAATACTTCATTGGTTTCTTAAAATACCACTTTAACATACTTCATGCATATTAAAGAAATTATCAAATATATTAATATGTTTTTATTTAATGCAAGGTCAATTAACTGAAAATGCTTTATATAAAAGTCGATTGATTATTTAAAATAGGAAACCACCAAAATAACTCTGAACTTTAAAAGAAAAGCAAAAAAAAGCTTGAATTCATATGTAAGCAATTTAAATCTACAACATTTAAATATTGACAATTTTTATTTTGGTTTTGTGTTGACTCAGCCATTTTAACTTAGTAATAGTCAACTTTTAACTCTGATTAAAATCATTTGACAATTTGACGTCTGTTAAGCATATTAAATTTAAATAATTAAAAAACAGTGCAATAAAACTAAACCAGATTAGAACCAAAACGGGAATAGAGGAAGAAAATCTCGTAAAGAGTGTGGCAAATGACATAAACCGAAATAGCACCATCAGCTTTCTTAACCTTGTGTGTTCTGAGGAACGCACCGCCAGGCTTGATTATACCAAACGTCAAGCACCTTTAGAAAGTTGATGATATGAAAATTTATGTCTGGTGACTTGGAGAAGACAATTAACTTTCTTCATCTATTTTCTTTCGGTTTCATGGTATTGCAAATTGTTGTTTTGGTTTATATTTGTCTTGTTATTTTGGAGACTGATTATTTTTTCCTGTTTAATTTCTCACCTAGGTCATGTCCCTCTACATGTGTGTGCATGCTGGCTTTCTTCTTAAACTACAACATTTTTCTTAGCACCACTCTCAACTATGCTCTCACGGAGACAATATGTAGAAATATGAAGGTCGGTTTCACTTTATAATTATCTCATATGCCAAAGAAATGTGAAACTATTCTGTCAAGTAGAATAACCCCCCTTGACTAGAGCTTTCTGAGAGTACTCAATACATATATATGTATATACTATGAAGTTAAATGGACTTCCAACTTAAAACCAATTGGTAATAAGTGGAGTGGTCCATCTATCTTATATATTACTAAGGCTCTATTCTAACTTCTGATGTGGGACCTTTGTCTCTAATATATACATCTTGCATCTTAGGAGTTATGAGACTTATATATTACATGTTTAAGGTATTTTGTGTCTTATGATTTGATAACTGAAAGCAAAAACTTTGAACATTATATCATCGTTGAAGGATTTAAAAGAATGAGAGCCCTTAGTGATCACAAAGACACAGACAAGAAAGAAACTAAGGGAGGCCTTAGTTGAAGGAGAAGTTGTTGAAAACTAACAAGTAATGTTTAACTTTGGTGTCTGCAAGCGAATTAAGATACTAAGAAATTTATACTTTAATGTAAATTAGATTATTTTCTTATTCTAGATGTGCATATTTTAGATTTTCATATATATATATATATATTCTTATAAACAAAATTAGCAGACTTTTGAGAGAAAATAAGAGAATTATTCTGTAGATGTTTATGGTATCAGAGCTATTCGATTCCTAGAAATCAAAGCTATAAGATTTCGTGTTTATATTCAATTGGTGCTTGTGGACGATCGATAATGGATTTATCGAGACTGGAAAATAAGAAGGAGGACCGGACTGCAAGGGACGCTTCTGGTTTTGAAAAAGAAGGAATTGAAGAAATCATTCCTTTTCAAAAGAACGATGAGACAAAATCATAAGTCCGTGAGACTTACGAGCCAGGGTATTTTGTGTTCTTATTGCTCTAAGTATGGACACGATGTTGGATCCTGCGATATGAAATATGGATATCCAGATTGGTGGTTAGAAAAATACAGAAGAGACAACAATCGATCAAGAGTGATTCATGAATAGGAGGGGGTTCATGCGTGTGAAGGAGATGGTTCTGGAAAAGTTTGTGTTACAAATGTGGAACATGTGTCACACACATGATTGTCTGTGATTAATCCAGAACTCTTAACATGACTGACGAAAGTTCAATGGGAAAATTTGGTGCTAAGGTTGGAAGGTAGATCAGAATCAGTGAATCATGTCAGTGATATGAATCATGCATATGAGTAGATAATTGATAGTGGTGCGTCACACCATATGACCGGTGTGTTACACACCTTGATGAATATACATCCAGTCACATCGTGTATGGTGGGTTTGCCGAATGGGAAGACTGTGTTGGCTAATATGGAAGGTAGACTCTTGCTAGCAAAGATTTTGACTTTGAAGCGAGTTTTGTTGGTTGAAGAGCTGAAGTGTAACTTGATATCGGTATCACAGATGATTGATGAGATGGGTTGCATGTCATTGTATGATTGTCGCTTGCAGAAAGTGATTGGGACAGGCAAAAGAAAAGAATGTATTCAGAAGAGCATGAAGAAGAAAGTTGACAAACTTGAGTCAATATTGGGATAAGATGATGGGTCATCCCTCTGAGAAAGTGATTAAGAAGTTACGGTGGTTGGTCGTAAAAGTATGACTATATCTGGTTGTGACATATGTTTTCAAGCAAAACAATGTCGTAGTGAGTTTTCTTTAAGTGAGGATAAAATCAAGAAGTGCTTTGAGATGATACGTTGTGACGTATGGGGGTCATATAAGACATAATTTTTCAAGAGCCTAATACTTTGTCACTATTGTGGATGATTATTCTATAGTTGTGTGGGTATACTTGCTTCATGATAAATCACAGGCTGAGAAGAGTATTCAGGATTTCTTTGCTCTTGTCCATAGACAATTCAACAAGAGGGTGAAAATAGTGAGGAGCGACAATGGGATTGAGTTCATGCGAATGAAAGAGTATTTCCGAAGCACATGTATAATCGACTAAACTTCATGTGTAGGAACTACTCAACAGAATGGGAGAGTGGAAAGGAAACATAGGCATATCCTGAATGTGTCAAGGGCAATGATGTTTCAAGCGCATTTACGAGTTGAATTCTAGGGTGAATGTGTTCTCAGTGCTGCGTATCTTATTAATAGAATTCCAGCAGAGGTACTTAAGGGAAAGAGTCCTTATGAAGTCATATTTGATTAAGCTCCTTCATATGGTGAAATTCGAGTATTTGGTTTTCTTGCTTACGCTCATAATCAGAAGAGACATAGAGATAAGTTTGCTAGCCGAAGTCGAAAGTGTGTGTTTGTAGGTTATCCCTATGGAAAGAAGGGTTGGTCGCTTTTTGATCTTGAAACTAAGGAATTCTTTGTCTCTAGAGATGTTACATTCATTGAAGGGGAGTGTCCTTTTCATGAAAAGTTATATCAACACCATGAGAATGAAGTGTAGATATCTTATATGTTACTACATCCTTGGTTGGTGATATGGATGCTTTTGAGATAATAAAGATTGTTGATAATCATGTTGTCGCAGAGGATGTAACACATAATGATGGAAGTGTAACACATGATGTGTCTCAGACAGAAGATAGTGGATTGCATGGTGTAACACAACCGGAAACATGTGTGACAACGACGGAGGAGGAACCAGAGATTAAGGTGGAAGAACTGAGACAACATGTGACGGTTGCATATGGTCGAAATAGAAACACCTGAGGAAGAAGTCTTGGGTAGAGGAATGAGAAGGAAAAAAACATCAGTCAAGCTTCGTGATTATGTATGTAATACCAAAATCAAGTCATCGATAAAGAGCCAAGAGACTGGACTTGAATATGGAATTGAATTTTTTTTAACTGTGATCGATTTTCTGAGTCACACAAAGCATTTTTGGTGAACATAACAGAAGGAGTGATACCTAATACATTTTCTGAAGCTATGGAGTTCCCACGATTGAGGGAAGCAATGCGATTAGAGATTGAGGCTCAAGAATGAAATAAGACTTGGCTACCAGGAGAGTTACCACCAGGTAAGCGTGTTACTGGATGCAAATGGGTATTTAAGATTAATTATAATACAGATGGGATCATCTAAAGATATAAGGCAAGGTTGGTTGCATGTGGTAATCAAAAAAAGAAAGGGGTTGATTATTCAGAAACATTTGCGCCAGTGGCAAAGCTGGCAAAAATGACTACAGTTAGGTTACTCCTTCAGGTTCGAGCTGGTAAAAATTGGGAACTACATCAGATTGATGTGCATAATGCATTCCTTCATGGAGAATTGCAAGAGGAAGTGTATATGAGGTTACCACAGGGCTTTGGTTCCTCTGAGAAAGGAGTGGTATGCAGATTGCAAAAGTCTTTGTATGGGCTGAAACAGTCTCTGAGGTGTTGGTTTGCAAAACTCTCGAAGGCGCTTTTGGGTTATGGATTCAAACAAAGTAGGGTTGATTACTCATTATTCTTATTGGTTCGTGGTAAGCTGCACTTGCATGTTTTAGTGTATGTTGATGACCTTGTGGTGACTGGAAGTTCAAGTGAGGTTATTCAAGAGTTTAAGACACATTTGAGCAGTTGTTTTCATATGAAAGATTAGGGTAAACTGGAGTACTTTCTTGGATTGGAAGTTGCACGAAACCTTGAGGGTATATACTCTCACAGAGGAACCATGCTCTTGATATTATTTCTGATATTGGTTTACTTGGTGGGAAGCCGAAAGATTTCCTATGGAGCCAAATCATCAGTTGCGGAAGTCGACTTCACCATTATTTGTTAACCCAGAGAGGTATAGATGACTAGCTGGGAGACTGATTTACTTAGCTGCCACATGACTTGATCTTTCTTACTCAGTTCATATCTTGTCTCAGTTCATGCAAAATCCAAGAGAAGAACATTGGACAGCTGCAATGATAGTGGTTCGTCACTTGAAAGGGTGTCCCATAATGGGAATTATCTTGAAAGCTAGTATAACTTCCATCTCACATCTTGGTGTGATTCAAATTGGGCTGGATGTCCAATTACTAGGAGGTCTTTGAATGGATGGCTGGTACAATTGGGAAACTCTCCATTCTCTTAGAAGTCGAAGAAACATGATGTTGTGTCATGTTCATCAGCTGAGGCTGAATATCAATCGATGGTAGTTGCATTAAAAGAGCTAAAATGGATTAAGAGTTTGATGTTTACGATGAGTTTTGAGCATTATGGAGCAATGGATTTATATTGTGACAGCCAATCGGCACTTCATATTGCAACTAATCCAGTGTTTCACGAGCGTATGAAACATGTGCAATTAGATTGTCACTTTATTAGAGATGACATACAAGCTAGGGTCGTTCAAACGAAGTATGTATATATTATGGTACAATTGGCAGATATCTTTACCAAAACACTTGGTCTTCCTTTCCAAGCTCTATTGTCCAAGTTGAGTATTTCTGACCTTTATGCTACAACTTGAGCGGAGTTAGGAAATATATACTTTAATGTAAATTAGATTATTTCTTTATTTTAAATGTGTATATTTTAGGGCTTTCATATATATTGTTGTAAATAAGATTAATAGCCTTTTGAGAAAAAATAAGAGAATTCTTCTTTAGATCTTTTATAAGAATTAATGTGAGGCCTCATTTTTGAACTTGGGGATATAAACTATAGGCGGAAGTAGCGTTTGATTGCTGGCAAGGGCCACTTGAGGGGAAGGAGTCTATAGTGGCTGATTCCACTCATTTGTCACCATTATCTTTAAAAAGAGTCTACACTATATTCCTAGCAAATCCCTTGAGGAAAATATGAATTAACAGAATAAGATATGTCTTTGGCAAATCAAATTTTTATTTCCCAACAAAAAATGTTGTTTGGTTACTATTATGCTAACTCATGACCATAGAAATTAGAAAGTGTGAATTCACAATGGAAGCATAACTCATCTTTGATTTTTCACTGACGGTGGTGGTGCAGTTTGATGTTGTCTCACTCTGCAAAACTATGTTAACAATATTAAGTTCTGCAACCCTTTGTCAGAAAAAAGTAAAATATTGAGTTGTTACTCAAAAAATATTAATATCGAGTACTTTTTATGTTGTTTGTACTGACGTTTGGTATAATCAAGCATGGTCGTTCTTTCCTCAGAACACCGAAGGTTAATGCAAGATGATGGTGCTATTTCGGTTTGTGTTTTCTTCCTCTGTTCCTATTTGGTTCTAATCTGGTTTAGTTTATCACACTGTTTCTTAATAAGTTAAAACTAATATATTTAACAAACGTTAAATAGTTTTTAGTCAAAGTTAACAGTTGACTATTGCTAAGTTAAAATGGTAGAGTCAACATAAAACCAAGATTAAAATGACTAATATTCAAAAGTTAGAGATTTAAACTGCTCATATATGAGTTTAAGCTTTTTGGCTTATTTTTGTAAGTTCAGTGTTAATTTGGTGGTTCTTTCATTCAAAAAGTAAAAATAAGTTTCATATGCAAAATTACACTGGAAACATAAAATGACATTCTTTTTGAAAGAAAAAAGAAATTAAAATGACACATTTAAGAACAAAGGAAGTACATTATATTATTTTGGGTCGACGAGCTATTTCCCCATGAGAACTATCATATAACATCAGATTCCCACCAAACTATGACCTAGTGTCAAATCTCCACGATTTGAAAGTTATAAACTTATTTCTCCAAGGATTAACAATTATGAATGTATTTCTCCTTGAATCGATACTTCAAAACTAATTACCTATAGACAATGGTTTTAATTGGTTTATTATTAACC
This sequence comes from Moricandia moricandioides, assembly GCA_905132885.1. Classification (NCBI taxonomy): domain Eukaryota; kingdom Viridiplantae; phylum Streptophyta; class Magnoliopsida; order Brassicales; family Brassicaceae; genus Moricandia; species Moricandia moricandioides. Next base: position 16,023 of record CAJHQQ010004846.1, on the reverse strand, counting down.
AAATAGTTTAAACCGGCTAAACCAAACTAAAATTCATTTTAAACAATTTTTATTAAAGAATCTTGTTTATCTTCTTTTGGAATTTCAATATAGATTCTTTTGAATTCAAAAAAGATTTCCTAAATCTTTTAAATATTTTTGCGTTTTAAAAAAAAATAAAATAAAAAATTACATCAAGATTTTATGTTTACAAAATTGAATAAAATTACAATGAACAAATAAGGTTATTAAAATTTTTTATTTTTTTTTTAATTTTGAAAGCAAAAATTAAATTTTAATAAAAGTATATGTCAAAATCTATGTTTTTTTGAATTTTGACGTAAATCAAATTTTCAAAAAAATTAGATTTTTTGACATATATTTTTATCAAAATTTGACTTTTTTTCTTTCAGATTTGCAAAAAAAAAAAAATTAACAATCTTATTTGTTCATTGTGATTTTATTAAACTTTATAAAAATAAAATCTTGATGTAATTTTTTTCTTTTAAATTTCAGAAAGCACAAAAATATAAACCTAAAACAATATTTTTTAATAAAAAATTTTAAAATGAATTTTTATAATTTGTTTTAGTCGGTTTAAACTATTTGGTTAATAATAAACCAATTAAAACCATGGTCTATGGGTAATTAAGTTTCGAAGTATCGGTTCGGGGAAAATACATTTGAAATTGTTAATTCGTGAAGAAATAAGTTTGTAACTTTCAAATCATGGTTATTTGACACTAGATCATAGTTTGGTGGGGATCTGATGCTATTTGATAGTTCTCGCAGAGAAATATCTCGTCGACCATATTATTTCCTTTTCTTTTGCACTACACTTCAAAACAACTTAAGATAAGGGGATATATTAGATACGGAGAGAATTTTACTTGTGACCCAAATTATATGTTTGTTTAGAAATAATACATACTAGAATTTGACCTGCGCTCCTGCGCGGGTGTTTGATTTAACTTGTGTTCAACATAAACTTATAAATCGCTGCTTTTATAAAAAAAATCCTTTGTATATTTTTTATGTTTTGTTATTTACATATAGAATAGAATATTCTATTATAATATAGATGTTAATTATATTTTTTTACTTATACATAATATTATATTCAAAACGTATAACTTGATGCAATTTGATGTAATTGTATTATTCATATATTAACTTGTTGTTTTTTTAATTTATTTTGAAATGAAACTACATACTAAAATTTTTAATTGTCAATATATAAATATCGATTTGGTTAAATAAACTTTTGGAATTGTAATTATTTAATTTAAATTGATTTTAAATGCAGTACCAGAATCTGTAAATAAAAAAATATAAAAATGAAGTATTTAATTTATTATAAATGTAAAGGTTAAGTTTGTAAATAAAAGAAATTATTTTTAATACTGCTATCCATGTATCCAAACAATCCTCACTATCCATGTTTCCAAACAAAATCTTAAAGTACTTCTACTTTAATAAGATAGATATTCCATGTCTACTTTAAAATAAATATATAGGTCGACGATCTATTGCTCACGAGAACTATTATATAGCATCAGATCTCCATCAAACTATGATCTCGTGCCAGATATCCATGATTTGAGAATTATAAACTTATATCTCCACGAATCAACAATTTCAAATGTATTTCTCCCCAAACCAATAATTCAAAGCTTAATTACTCATTGATTATGGTTTTAATTAGTTTATTATTAACCATATAATTTTAAACCAATTAAAGAAAACAAAATTGATTTTTTAAAAAGAAAACAATTTTAATCAAAAAACTAATTTGCAAAAGAACCAAATTATATGATTAATAATAAGTCAATTAAAACCATGGTATGTGAGTTTAGAATTATATGGTTAATAGTAAACCAATACAAATTATGGCCTGTGGATAGTTAAGTTTTGAATTATCAGTTTAGAGAGAAATACATTCAAAATTATTAATTCTTGGAGATATAAGTTTATAATTTCAAGTCAGTGATATCTGGCACGAGCTCATGGATCTGTTGCTATATGATTATTTTCGGGAAAAAAATAGATCATTTAGTACAAATTAAAATGATCAATAAATATAGCTAAGCTTTAATGGCATTCACGACTTATGCACCTGAAGTACCATCTTTGTCAGCATTGATAACGACATCAGACAAACGGAAATATTTGAAAATATAAGTTTTGATTCAGTTTCAGGTTGAATTCGGTTAAGGTAGTTAAACGAAGAACAAGAAAATACTCAGAAAAATCAATTCTCATTTGGTTCCGGTTAAGTTATTTCTGTTAGTTAAGATAATTCAATTAGGGTATTCAGATAAAAATTTCATAAATTTCAGATAAAAATATTCGAATACTTTATCTTAATACTTTCTAATAATTTAACTTTCTTCAACTATTTTTGAATACTTGTAATATATTGTTAAATTAAAATATATTTTAGTAATATTATATGTATATAATTAATATAATTAGTTATCCGTTAAATTTTCAATTTGGTTCTAGTTCATTTATTTTGGATATAGAAATATAAAAACGATTTAGATATTTAAAAGTTTCGGTCCAGTTCGGATTTCAGATATATCGGTTCTGGTACAGGTCTTCAGTTATGGGTATTTTACCCAGGCCTAGCCTATGTGCATTGTTTAAGTTTTTGAATACCTGATACTGAAAAACAATTTGCATGTTGTATTACTCAAAAAGAGAAATACAATAGAAAAGTTCCGCTGGACAAAAACATCAAAATTTATAAGAGAACTAAAAAAAAAAATCAACTATAACTTTAAAAGGAGAAGACCCATCGACCAAAGCATGTGACGGGTTACAAACCTTTAATCCTACCGAGAGTTGTGACGAGCAAATCATTCCAAGTGTCGGTCAGGCCCGGAAGGCACCAATGCATACAGTCATCATGATTCTTTCCACCAGATGTTGCCGGATGAGCATCTGCTCTGTACTCGCTCATTTGAGTTATGTCCAAAACGTGGAAACCGCTTCTATTCTCGAGGAAGTTGTAAAGGTGTTGATTCACCAAACGAACCTCTACATTTGTTCCATTGTTCCTCACCGAAAACAATTCTTCAGCCTACCATAAACGAAATGAGGCAGATTATATCTTTCAACTTACCATAGAAAAAAAAATGAGACACAAACTGTATGTTTAGTGTAACAATGAGCCCGTTTACTGTCCTAATGCTCATCTCTATCCGTTACCACTGGCAAAAGAAGATTCATGAACTTTGAATAGAACAACGGTATTGATTGAAAATGACTTACTTCTCTAGGTACCAAAGGTTGCAGCCTTTGACAAGTACCACCTCGGTTCCAGTCACCTCCTTCAAAATGCCTAGGTGATTGTGTCCGGAAGAATAAGACCCCCCCAGGTCGCTTTGTTTTCTCCACAAAGTTTACCTTTGACAATGGAAAATTTAAGAGAATCATAATAATCCAGTACCAATAGTTTATGCCTACTTAAAACTGTTATAATGCCGGAAAAAAAAATCAGAGCACATGTTCATTTTTGTAAACAGATAACCTAGCAGAGTTGTCATATGGCGTATCAAATAGCATTGCAGTAACAAAGGAAAATATAGAAAACAGAATAGTTTACCATGTTGCTAAGAACCCGATCCAGGCCATCAGCAGGAGGTACAGGAGGAAGTATTGGTCGGCCGCCTTCAAAGAAAAGCATAGGAGATTTTAAAGGATCAAACTTTGATGGCGCCCACCACCTTAAAAAGAGAAAGAGAGCAAAAGGTTGTGAACAACATTTCAAGTCCATATAACAAAATTTATGTTTAACTGAAAGATGACAAACCAAGGTTTGAGCTAAGTGATATAACAAGGCTACAAACTGAAAGAAACATAGAGAACATCATTAAAATTCATTTCTTTGTAATCACAAATTTACCAGTGCCCAGTGTTGAAAATGAGAATGTCATGGAAGCTTGGAGCCTTGGCCCATGCGCTATCTGGAATATCAACATCAACTCTATAGCCCTCTTTGAATCCAAGAGCTTTTAACTCACCACCATTAGCGTTGGCTGACCACCTAAATTCCGGCAGAAAGAGAAGTTATGTCTGATCAATTTGAAAACCATATGGTGATGAAAGAGACACGCAAAAACAAGATTTAGGAATAGAACTTAGCTTACCTACCACAACGCGCCAATAGATTAGTTCGATGATAAGCAATGGTGAGATTATAACGCAAGAATGTAAATCCACGATCTGCACCCGCTGGTCGCCACTTCTTCAAATCAGTGGTCACAGTCTTCAACATGCAGAAGAGAGATACAAACATGTTCCTATTCAAAGAATCACCCACAAATCCTGCACTGTTGAAGTTTCATCTTAAGATTTTTGTATACAACATCACAGAGCTGGCGAACGAGAGAAGGAAATCGTGTACCGATGTTGGTATCTCGATGAGTTTCGAGAAACTTGAGTGGATCAAACGATGGAAGATCACAGTCCTTAGGCTTCCATCGCCACTTAGAGATCTCGAGGCCATTGGTTTTGTTGTTACGGACGCAGTTCCATCCTTTGAAGATCTCTTTACAGCTACTGTCATACCTAACGGATCTGGGATTTAGGTCGTAGATCCATGAGCCATCAGAGAAGTTGCAAGCGCGGGAGACGTCGGGTTTTGGGGGGAAGACAGTGGAGGAGCGGTGCGTGATGGGGGAGGAAAGGGAAGCGCGTCTTGATAGAGAGAGAAGGAAGAAAATGGAGATGAAGCAGAGGAGCGATAGTAGAGGGAAGAAAGAGATTTTGTTGGGTGGAGTCGTAGCCATGGCTTATTGGGATGTTTAGACCATTTCTCAGAAGCGCTCAGCCATGGCGGATATTGCGATTTCTTTTATTAGAGGTGTCAAGTCAAAACAAAGGATCAAATGCTATAATAGACTACAAAGGGTCAAAAAATTCTATAATGGACCTCATGTATTTCATTTGTTGTTCTGGGTTAGGTTTCTATTGCGGCTGATTTATTAGCGTCCTGTTGTGGTTGGGTTAGGTTTTTATTGCGGCTGATTTAATTTGTTGTTCTGGATTAGGTTTCTATTGCGGCTGATTTATTAGCGTCCTGTTGTGGTTGGGTTAGGTTTCTATTGTGGCTGAATTATTAGCGTCCTGTTGTGGCTGAGTTAGGTTTCTATTGCGGGTGATTTATAGATGCATGTGGCTGAGTTACTTTTCTATATCGGCTGGTTTATTGTATGTTACACGGCTGATTTATCGTTGCTATGTTATATATGTCTTCTATGATCAGATGGATGCTTCTGATGATCAAGCACGAAATTACCCTCCAAGAGGAGCTTCTAATCTGGAAAATAAAGTCATTAATCACAATTTCCATATGGGAGAATTCCCTCACGTTAGAGAAACAATAGGAGTTGATATGTGGGAGCATCTGAAGCAGTGTCCTATTGGAATAATTGCTAAGCTAGCTGATAAAAACAGTGTGTGGTCTGGTAGGACCGTACACTATCTACTATGTAGACAGTTGGTAGTCCTTAAGAATGAGATTTGGAGTCTCGTTGTTGATCAACCTACCAGGTTTAGCTTACTGGAATTTGGTGAGATCACCGGGTTAAACACAGGTCCACTGCCAACAGAAAATTTTGAACCTGACCAAGACCAATACAAAACATTCTAGGATGAGTTGAAAGTGCCGCATGGGAGTGGACCCAAGTTAGATGAACTGAAGGCAGCATTAGAGGTGTGTCGGCCCTGGAGTTTTGAAAAGCGTAAATGGTTAGGGCTAGCCATGGGACTTTATGCCCTGCATCATAATTCTAGGATTCCCTTTGAAAGTGCAAAAAGAGTTTTCGATGATGAAGCCATGATGACTTATCCATGGGGTCGGACTGCATTTCAAGTTCTTGTTGGATCTATTAAGGGATTAAGTCCAGAATGAGCGTCGTACACCACAAGTAGCCTGAAGGACGCGTTATTGGTTTGGGCGTATGAATCTATCTCTTGCTTTGGAGAGCGTTTTGGGACAGTGGTCGGTGAGAATGAAGTTCCGCTTTTGCGATAGAGTGGAAAGCGTACACGTTCAAGTTTTACTACTATCATCTCTGAGGAAATCAGAGACCATGGTGAGGTAAGGTTTAAGGCTGAGTTAGTTTTGTTTGATGACTGAGTTATGATTTATGTGCTTTAATTGATGATTGAGTTATGATTTATTTGATGGTTGAGTTATTATTTATATGATGGCTGGGTTATTTGTTTGATGATTGATTTATCGTTTATATGATGGCTGGGTTATATGTTTAGATGATTGATTTATCGTTAACTGTTGTAGATGCGTGTGAGGAATATGGTTATGAAGGAGGACATAGAAGAGATGTTTCCTTAGTGGGAGGATGAAGAAAATGACCCACAACTTGAAAAATTAATAAGAGACATACATGCGGGTACGTTTGTTAAAGGTTTTGGGGAGTGCAGAAGAATGAGAAGGAGAAAAAAATGAAAGCTAGAGCTAGAGTTTTGTCAGAGGTTGAGCCTCCCGCAAAAAAGCTGAAGAAAAATAAGAAACAAAAGGAAGCGAACAACTCAGAAGGTGAAGCTTCTGGTGTAGAGAAGAAGGTAGCAAAGAGATTGGGAAAACTGCGGCTCTGAAGACCATAATCACTAGTTTGGACAAAATTTCCAAAAAGTTTGACAATTATGACTCGAGGTTCATCTCATATGATACCAACTTTGGTGAGGTCAACCAGAAGCTGGACAATATGAAGAGTCACATTCATGACATAATCAAAGCTTCAGTGGCAGAGCATTTGAGAGTTATTGGGTTAGGGGAAAATGGCGAAAACGTTGATAAAGTGCCCACTAAGATATCTTTACAGCAGAAGTCCATTAATAGTCCAACGGCGGGTAAGACCCCTGCTAAAGATGCTAAGACCCCTGCTAAAGGTGGTAAAGCCAATGCAAAAGGTTTTGAGGCTAAAGCTGCTGGTGAGGTGAAAAAGAATTTGGTAGATGACTTTGGTGATGTTGATTTTGTTTCTGTTTCTCCTGGCAAGGAAGTAGGACGCGGTTACAGACTTAGGTCAAAAAAAACAACAGGAGGGAGATGAAAAAATACCAAAACAGACAGCAGCTGAGAAGAGGAAGATGACTCAGTTACAGAAGAGAGAGGCGGCTGAGTTAAAAAGGAAATAGACTGATATTAAAAAGAAAGAGGCGGCTGAGTTAAAGCAAAAGGTGGCTGATATTAAAAAGCAAGAAGCGGCTGAGTTACAAAAGAATGAGGCTGAGTTAAAGAAGAAGGGGGTGGCTGGGAATAAGAAAAAGGTTCGCGACGGTGTAATAAGAATACCTATTCCAAGAAAGAACCCGATTGTTAGTGCCAGTGAGCTAAATGATGTGACCGAAGAAACAATCGCGATGAATAACGAACTGTTGCCGGAGTCTGATGAGGACGAAGAGGAAAAGATTAGGTCTGCAAAAATTGAGACTTATCGGGAGAGAAGTGTTCAATTAACCCCAACTGGTTTAGCTGCGACAAAAGAAAATGCTCTTCCAACACGAGGATTTCCTTATATTGGAGACAATGGAACGACGTGCATGCGAAAGAACGTTGAACCTTCAGTAGCAATCTATGATCCTCCCGCACCTGTTGATCCGACTAAATTGGAGAAACTTATGGAACACCTAAAGCCATTCGAGTATGGATCTTTACATCATTTGTTGATACAACTATTAGCAATATTTGGTTAAACTAACTTGGATTTAATTGTTAGGAACATTCCACATGACAAGGTTGAAGAACCAATTAAGTTCTACATATACCTCATCACCGAAAGAGCGTATTGACCACAACCCGACTATGGATGGTTGTATGATAATGTAAGTTTAGATAAGTTCGGCTGAGTTAATTTTCTTGTAGACTGAGTTATATAATAAGTGTTGGCTGAGTTAATCTTCTGTTAGGTTGAGTTATATAATAAGTGTCGGCTGATTTAATTTTATTTTAGGCTGAGTTATATAATATGTGTCGGCTGAGTTAATTTTTCTTGTAGACTGAGTTATATATTCTTTGTACAGCATATTGCTGCTTATATGAGAGTCCTAAGGGGAAGGTCTATGCAAGTTCTCATCCCATTCTGGTCCAAGCGCATTGTCTTTATGGACATTTGGTTCACTCTACAATGGTGTATGGATTACGACCAATTCAAGATCAAACCAAAGCAGTTCAAATTCAAAGGTACTGGTTATGAAGAATTAGTATACGGTCGGAATCCCGAGGACTGTATGACACACTTGAAGTGGTTGGTAGATGTGGATCACTTGTATGGAGTGCTTCAAACTGGAGGCAATCATTGAGTGGCATATGATGTGGATCTTGTGAAGGAGAAGATTGACGTTTACGATTCCATCATGGGAGAGAAAACACCAGAGAGTGAACAGAAAATACTAGATCCATTTAGGCCTCTTACTCATATGATTCCTGCAATGTTGAATGAATTCATTCCTTCCAACATCCGTCAACCTACGATGAAGCAGCTTGCATTCCGTAGGAGGAGAGGCAAAAACTGTAACGACCCGGATTTCTCTAATCCGGTTTGATTTTTCTTTTCTTCTCATTAATAATTTTTATTTAAAATTAAACCAAACCATTTGCAAAACCATAGCAAGACAATTTATTTTCTAACCCTAGCCGTATATTCTTGTACTCATATATATATTATTTTCCTCAAAACTCAGCCTCCACCTTTTTATTAATCGTGGGTGAGAGTGAGTTACACCATTATCACCATCTTCACCCCTTCCAATTGCTTCTTCTCCACCTTTCCAACATGTGATGCCATTGTTTTTGCTCATCTCTTCACGCCTTCAACTTCTTCTTTCGCCTTGAGCATGAGCGGTTGCTATCGGAGGAGACGAGACGCAGCCACCACCATGGTTCACCACTAGAGTCATCAGTTACCACCAGAGATGAAACGTTGATGTTGGAGGCCCGTGACGTTGCCGTTTCGTACCGGAGCCGCCACGTTCCTCACCACCTCCAATTGTAGATCTGTACCACTGTGAGCTGTGAGTCAACGGAGGTGCAGCCCTTGCCGCTGTAGTTGTGGTTCTGTCAAGCCGAAGTGGACTGGAGGGTGTTAAGCAGTGCCTTGTATGTTTCTTGCGTAGCAAGCAAACCACCCTTGAACCGTATGTTTGACCTCATCTTATCTTTTAGTTTAACTCTTCCATGTCACGTATCTAATTGAATAAGATTTGAGTTAGTTATTATTTCTTCTTGTTTCATGCTATCCATATTAAATCATTTCTTGGTAAGTGTTGTTTCTCTAACGAAGTGTGGCATTATGGAGCCCACATTTGCTGGATATAAGGCGAAACCCTAACTTTCTTGGTGATCAAATCACCTCGTCTGATTTTCCGATCTATTCCAATTCTCCAATCTTGGCTAAGGTGAGGGCTATTCCCAAACTTCTCGTACACGGCTTAGGATTTTGAATAAACATAATTTATTTCTAATATGTTCCGTCTTCGTGAATTGAGTCTATTAGAGTTTGCTTGTCTAGTTATTAGGTTCTCTGTTAAACCGGATATAGGGTGTTAGAGGGTTCAACATTGCTTGTTCTTTGCTAATTGTTATTAAATATATATAATTACAAATATCTGTTTAGAGTTGAGGTGAAAGGTTGTGGTCGACTACGGAGACGTACTTCTGTAGGGCGGTTTGTGACCAGTGTGTTTTGTGAGATGTCGTGGCACAACATAGTCGACCTGTTGTTGCCACGGCTGTAGGTCGATAAATCGTCTTCGGGCGTGTGTTACCGAGCACATATTCGGCGTTGTTTTGTGAGATGCTGTGGCACAGCGTAGTCGACCTGTTGTTGCCACGGCTGTAGGTCGATAAATCGTCTTCGGGCGTGTGTTACCGAGCACATATTCGGCGTTATTTTGTGAGATGCTGTGGCACAGCGTAGTCGACCTGTTGTTGCCACGGCTGTAGGTCGATAAATCGTCTTCGGGCGTGTGTTACCGAGCACTTATTCGGCGTTGTTTTTGGCCTGTTAGTGGGCAGCGGGTGTGTATCTCGCTAGGACCATTGTTTGTTCTTTGGGTACTTTAGGTACCGTGTTTGTTACGTGTTAAAAGTAAATTATATTTATTCAGAGTGTTATGACCGGGTCCATGGACTTCGGGTTTAGCTCCCCATACCTCACTGAGTGACTCCCCTGTTGCTCACCCCTCTTTTCTCCCCTTTCAGGTGAGCATCACGAGTAGTCGGATATCTGGACGGTTTGGTGTCTTTGGGATCTTCGTATTTTATTTTGGTTTTATTTGACATTTCCATTTGTAATCGGTTTTCTAAATTTGTATATAATTTATCCGCTTTTATTTTATTAAATGTTTCAATATTTTATTAGATATTTTTATAAATCGGTTTAATTTGATATTTTACATAAGTAACACGCCGTTCTCGAGAGAAGAGGAGACGGGTGTTACAGATTATTCTGGTTTTAGTTAGTATCAAGAAGAAGCTTGCCAAATCTGCCAAACAGGGTAAACATGGAATCACTAACGGTTAAAAGTGGGAAATAAACCTTTTCATCATAATTTCCAATGATATTTTAATTCAACTTCAGGGTGATCTAAAACTTATTAATGAGTCCAAATCAGCTTCTGTAAATCGTGATTCATATCTTAGTTTTATTAGTATCAAAGAATAAAGTTCGCAAAATCTCCAAGACAGGGCAACTGGAATGGCACTTCGGTTAAAAGTGGGATATAACTATCTTATCCATAAGAGCCAGTGATATTGGGATTCAACTTCCAGGATGATTATAAAACTGATTTATGTAGTCCAGTTCAGCTTCATTACATCGTATTCATTCTGGTTTTTATTTGTATCAAGAAGAAATTGTCAAATCTCCAAAAAATGGTAAACTAGAATCACTACGGTTATAGTGGGATACTTCTTCATCATAAGTCCAATTGATATTGATTTTACTTTAGGATGATTCTACACTGACTTATGAGTCAAATCAAGCTTCTTACATCGTGATTCATTCTGGTTTTATTTGTATCAAGAAGAAATTGCCAAATCTCCAAACAGGGCAAACTGGAATCACCTTCGGTTAAAAGTGGGATAACTTCTTCATCATAACTCCAATGATGATTGATTCAACTTCAGGGTGATTCTACACTGATTAATGAGTCCAAATCAAGCTTCTTACATCGTGATTCATTCTGGTTTTATAGTATCAAGAATAAATTCCCAAATCTCCAAACAGGGCAAACTGGAATCACTTCGGTTAAAAGTGGGATAACTTCTTCATTATAACTCCTATGATCTTGAGTCAACTTCAAGGTGATTCGACACTGATTTATGAGTCCAAATCAAGCTTTCTTACATCGTGATTCATTCTGGTTTTATTAGTATCAAGAAGAAATTGCCAAATCTCCAAACATGGCAAACTGGAATCACTTCGGTTAAAAGTGGGGATAACTTCTTCATCATAACTCCTATGATCTTGAGTCAACTTCAGGGTGATTCTACACTGATTAATGAGTCCAAATCAAAGCTTCTTACATCGTGATTCATTCTGGTTTTATTAGTATCAGAATAAATTCCAAATCTCCAAACAGGGCAAACTGGAATCACTTCGGTTAAAAGTGGGATAACTTCTTCATCATAACTCCAATGATATTGATTCAACTTCAGGGTGATTCTACACTGATTATGAGTCCAAATCAAGCTTCTTACATCGTGATTCATTCTGGGTTTTATTAGTATCAGAAGAAATTGCCAAATCTCCAAACAGGACAACTGGAAATCACTTCGGTTAAAAGTGGGATAACTTCTTCATCATAAGTCCAATGATATTGATTCAACTTCAGGATGATTCTACACTGATTTATGAGTCCAAATCAAGCTTCTTACATCGTGATTCATTCTGGTTTTATTTGTATCAAGAAGAAATTGCCAAATCTCCAACAGGGCAACTGGAATCACTTCGGTTTAAAAGTGGGATAACTTCTTCATCATAACTCCAATGATCTTGAGTCAACTTCAGGGTGATTCTACACTGATTTATGAGTCCAAATCAAGCTTCTTACATCGTGATTCATTCTGGTTTTATTAGTATCAAGAAGAAATTGCCAAATCTCCAAACAGGGCAAACTGGAATCACTTCGGTTAAAAGTGGGATAACTTCTTCATCATAACTCCTATGATCTTGAGTCAACTTCAGGGTGATTCGACACTGATTTATGAGTCCAAATCAAGCTTCTTACATCGTGATTCATTCTGGTTTTATTAGTATCAAGAAGAAATTGCCAAATCTCCAAACAGGGCAAACTGGAATCACTTCGGTTAAAAGTGGGATAACTTCTTCATCATAACTCCAATGATATTGATTCAACTTCAGGGTGATTCTACACTGATTAATGAGTCCAAATCAAGCTTCTTACATCGTGATTCATTCTGGTTTTATTTGTATCAAGAAGAAATTGCCAAATCTCCAAACAGGGCAAACTGGAATCACTTCGGTTAAAAGTGGGATAACTTCTTCATCATAAGTCCAATGATATTGATTCAACTTCAGGGTGATTCTACACTGATTTATGAGTCCAAATCAAGCTTCTTACATCGTGATTCATTCTGGTTTTATTAGTATCAAGAAGAAATTGCCAAATCTCCAAACAGGGCAAACTGGAATCACTTCGGTTAAAAGTGGGATAACTTCTTCATCATAACTCCAATGATATTGATTCAACTTCAGGGTGATTCTACACTGATTAATGAGTCCAAATCAAGCTTCTTACATCGTGATTCATTCTGGTTTTATTAGTATCAAGAATAAATTCCCAAATCTCCAAACAGGGCAAACTGGAATCACTTCGGTTAAAAGTGGGATAACTTCTTCATCATAAGTCCAATGATATTGATTCAACTTCAGGGTGATTCTACACTGATTTATGAGTCCAAATCAAGCTTCTTACATCGTGATTCATTCTGGTTTTATTTGTATCAAGAAAAATTGCCAAATCTCCAAACAGGGCAAACTGGAATCACTTCGGTTAAAAGTGGGATAACTTCTTCATCATAACTCCAATGATATTGATTCAACTTCAGGGTGATTCTACACTGATTTAATGAGTCCAAATCAAGCTTCTTACATCGTGATTCATTCTGGTTTTATTAGTATCAAGAAGAAATTGCCAAATCTCCAAACAGGGCAAACTGGAATCACTTCGGTTAAAAGTGGGATAACTTCTTCATCATAACTCCTATGATCTTGAGTCAACTTCAGGGTGATTCGACACTGATTTATGAGTCCAAATCAAGCTTCTTACATCGTGATTCATTCTGGTTTTATTAGTATCAAGAAGAAATTGCCAAATCTCCAAACAGGGCAAACTGGAATCACTTCGGTTAAAAGTGGGATAACTTCTTCATCATAACTCCAATGATATTGATTCAACTTCAGGGTGATTCTACACTGATTATGAGTCCAAATCAAGCTTCTTACATCGTGATTCATTCTGGTTTTATTAGTATCAAGAAAAATTCCCAAATCTCCAAACAGGGCAAACTGGAATCACTTCGGTTAAAAGTGGGATAACTTCTTCATCATAACTCCAATGATATTGATTCAACTTCAGGGTGATTCTACACTGATTTATGAGTCCAAATCAAGCTTCTTACATCGTGATTCATTCTGGTTTTATTAGTATCAAGAAGAAATTGCCAAATCTCCAAACAGGGCAAACTGGAATCACTTCGGTTAAAAGTGGGATAACTTCTTCATCATAACTCCTATGATATTGATTCAACTTCAGGGTGATTCTACACTGATTAATGAGTCCAAATCAAGCTTCTTACATCGTGATTCATTCTGGTTTTATTAGTATCAAGAAGAAATTGCCAAATCTCCAAACAGGGCAAACTGGAATCACTTCGGTTAAAAGTGGGATAACTTCTTCATCATAACTCCAATGATATTGATTCAACTTCAGGGTGATTCTACACTGATTTATGAGTCCAAATCAAGCTTCTTACATCGTGATTCATTCTGGTTTTATTAGTATCAAGAATAAATTGCCAAATCTCCAAACAGGGCAAACTGGAATCACTTCGGTTAAAAGTGGGATAACTTCTTCATCATAACTCCAATGATATTGATTCAACTTCAGGGTGATTCGACACTGATTTATGAGTCCAAATCAAGCTTCTTACATCGTGATTCATTCTGGTTTTATTAGTATCAAGAAGAAATTGCCAAATCTCCAAACAGGGCAAACTGGAATCACTTCGGTTAAAAGTGGGATAACTTCTTCATCATAACTCCAATGATATTGATTCAACTTCAGGGTGATTCTACACTGATTTATGAGTCCAAATCAAAGCTTCTTACATCGTGATTCATTCTGGTTTTATTAGTATCAAGAAGAAATTGCCAAATCTCCAAACAGGGCAAACTGGAATCACTTCGGTTAAAAGTGGGATAACTTCTTCATCATAACTCCTATGATATTGATTCAACTTCAGGGTGATTCTACACTGATTATGAGTCCAAATCAAGCTTCTTACATCGTGATTCATTCTGGTTTTATTAGTATCAAGAAGAAATTGCCAAATCTCCAAACAGGGTAAACTGGAATCACTTCGGTTAAAAGTGGGATAACTTCTTCATCATAACTCCAATGATATTGATTCAACTTCAGGGTGATTCTACACTGATTTATGAGTCCAAATCAAGCTTCTTACATCGTGATTCATTCTGGTTTTATTAGTATCAAGAAGAAATTGCCAAATCTCCAAACAGGGAAAACTGGAATCACTTCGGTTAAAAGTGGGATAACTTCTTCATCATAACTCCAATGATATTGATTCAACTTCAGGGTGATTCTACACTGATTTATGAGTCCAAATCAAGCTTCTTACATCGTGATTCATTCTGGTTTATTAGTATCAAGAAGAAATTGCCAAATCTCCAAACAGGGCAAACTGGAATCACTTCGGTTAAAAGTGGGATAACTTCTTCATCATAACTCCAATGATATTGATTCAACTTCAGGGTGATTCTACACTGATTTATGAGTCCAAATCAAGCTTCTTACATCGTGATTCATTCTGGTTTTATTAGTATCAAGAATAAATTGCCAAATCTCCAAACAGGGCAAACTGGAATCACTTCGGTTAAAAGTGGGATAACTTCTTCATCATAACTCCAATGATATTGATTCAACTTCAGGATGATCTACACTGATTTATGAGTCCAAATCAAGTTTCTTACATCGTGATTCATTCTGGTTTTATTGTATCAAGAAAAATTGCCAAATCTCCAAACAGGGTAAACTGGAATCACTTCGGTTAAAAGTGGGATAACTTCTTCATCATAAGTCCTATGATATTGATTCAACTTCAGGAATGATTCGACACTGATTATGAGTCCAAATCAAGCTTCTTACATCGTGATTTCATTCTGGTTTTATTAGTATCAAGAGAAATTGCCAAATCTCCAAACAGGGCAAACTGAATCAACTTCGTTAAAAGTGGATAACTTCTTCATCATAACTCCTATGATATTGATTCAACTTCAGGGTGATTCTACACTGATTTATGAGTCCAAATCAAGTTTCTTACATCGTGATTCATTCTGGTTTTATTAGTATCAAGAAGAAATCTGCAAATCTCCCAAACAGGAGCAAACTGGAATCACTCGGTTAAAAGTGGATAACTCTTCATCTAACTCCTATGATATTGATTCAACTTCAGGGTGATTCGATCCACTGATTTAATGAGCTCAAATCAAGCTTCTTACATCGTGATTCATTTCTGGTTTTATTAGTATCAAGAATAAATTGTCAAATCCTCCAACAGGGCAAACTGGAATCACTTCGGTTAAAAGTTGGGATACTCTTCATCAATAAGTCCAATGATATGATTCAATTTCAGGATTGATTATATAACTGATTTTTATGAGTCCAGTTCAAGCTTTCATACATCGTAATCATTCTGGTTTTATTTTGTAAATCAAGAAGAAATTGGTCAAATCTCCAAAATGGTAA
>CAJHQQ010004845.1:0-23050 GCA_905132885.1 Moricandia moricandioides | reverse complement strand
AGAATGGGATAAGTGGAGTTGGGTCATCAAACCGGGCACAAGAGAATGAAGGAAGTGAAGGTGGAGAGAACAAGGCATTGGTGACTTACACTTCTCAACCAGCCAACCGTCCAAATGAGCATGAGTTCATCCGGAGATCAGAAATGGATGCCCTCATCAAGATGCTCAAAGACAATGGTAACAACTTTCGTAACCTCAGGGGGTATTCTTTTGGTACATCTAAAGTTGCTAGTCCTTATGATCAAACTGATGCATATACTCAAACTAGGATTGCTGGATTATCTCTTAGTGCTTGTAACATGTCTAAACCTTTGATAGTTGATTCAGGGGCATCTCATCACATGATTAGTGATACTAGTCTTATTAAAGATATAGAACCTGCTCATGGACATGTTATGATTGCTAATGGTGATAGGATTCCAATAAGGGGTATAGGCAAATTGAAACTGTTTGATAAGGAATCTAGAGCTTTTTATATGCCTGAATTTACATCAAACTTGTTATCAGTTAAGAAGTGCACCAATGATCTAAAATGTAGAGTTATCTTCAGTCCTAATGATGTGAAGTTTCAGGATATTGAGAGCAGCCGTGTGATTGGGAAAGGAGTTACACAAGGAGATCTTTACTTACTTGAAAAGCTTACTTCTTTACCTAATTGTTCTTTTACTTCTGTTTCTACTCCTACTTTAAATAAGAATGCTTTGTGGCATGCTAGACTAGGACATCCTCATGTTAGAGCTTTAAAATTAATGGTTCCATGATGAGGACATCAAATCAGTATCAACCCTGGAGGAAGAAATCAAGAAAAAGTCAGTAGAGAACATGAAACTGAAGCAAGCTAAAGAAACCAACCATGACATAGGTGCACTCAAAACGCCATATCTTGCAAGCCAGGAGGAATTTATCCATGAAACCGGTTTTCTTAGATACTATACTCAACAAGAACACGCGGCGAATAGGTTTCATATCAAAAGGATTAATGGTTTTGAAGATATGCCATTTTCAAGTCAAAGGTGGCCCGACTTGCCTTATTTGGAAGATCAGAAGCATATAGTATGTCAAACTTATTATTGGCGTCCAGGAGAGGTTTCTATGCATCTGGTGAGCATATCCAACGATCCAGGAGGAGTATAAGAGTTCTTACCATGCACCAAAGCCCACATGATCAAGAGAATCTCATTGTTTGGGAACTTTCCAAAACTGGATGCATTCCCACCTTGGAGAATAAGTAACCAACGACCATGCCATCAAAGCTGCAGCGTTTTGGAGTCATTCCTTGCTTTTCTAAGAGTCCTAAGATGTATCAGCACTCACCAGAACACACGGATTCAACCAAGACTAGACTTGCCATCTTTGGAGCTATTTTTGGAATCATTTGCCATCAATACCCAACAGCTCATTTCAAGCCAAGACTACAGAGATTTTGACCAAGTATTCAACATTAAAGATGTTCCCAAGAAGCTTACCTACACCCTCAAACCGTCCAGATACAAAATCAGAATCAAATCCCTTGAAGAAAGCCATTGGATCCAAGATATTCTCTAACAGCTAGTTTTATCGGTTTTCCTTATTTGTTTGCTTCTTTCTTGCTCTTACTTTCTTAGAAACGTGTATTGAGCATTATATAAGCTCTTTCTAGACATACATTGTAGATACCCACGAATTAATAAGAAAAGTATTTGTTTTCTTTTGCCTTTGCAAAGAAACCCTTATCAAGTCTTGATTGTGTGTGAGAAGCAGCAGCCAAGCAACCGACTTATCAACCTTCAGTCCATTGAAGCTTGTGGCGTCATTCACTCCATCATAATCCATCTCCATCCACTGTTCTCTTGAGTTGGTTACACGACCAAGCAAGGTGAATCCATCCTCCACTTCCTTCCATAGTCCATCCATCAAGATCGGTAAGTTGGTTATACGACCATTTGCTTGTCTTCCATCAACTATCCGACCAAGGCTCATCCTGTGCCTATATCATTTTGGTATCAGAGCTAAATTTCCTGAATCAGGTCCCTTCTATCCTTGCATCATATTTAGTTTTTGCATTTGTTTTCATCATTAAATCGAAAAAGCCATAAAAACTGTTTTTTTTTGCATTTTTGTGTTCTTGCTCATTTTAAATTGAAAACCAGAAAAAGAGTGAGGTAGGGGACGACTTTGTGTTTAGTTTGATTCATATTATTCAGAAAAAGAAAAGAAAAACGTGTTTGCATTTATTT
This sequence comes from Moricandia moricandioides, assembly GCA_905132885.1. Taxonomy (NCBI): domain Eukaryota; kingdom Viridiplantae; phylum Streptophyta; class Magnoliopsida; order Brassicales; family Brassicaceae; genus Moricandia; species Moricandia moricandioides. Next base: position 20,834 of record CAJHQQ010004845.1, on the reverse strand, counting down.
TGTTAGTTGTTTCCATTTTAGAAAAGCATACAAAATCTGCATTACCATATTTGCTCTTGCTTTAAATCTTGCATTCAAAAAAAAAAGAGATATAGACATTTGAATCATTTAAATTTCGTGCATATCATATCCTGCATTGAAAAAAAAAATTTAAAATCATTTAGCTTAGTTTATATCATTTTGGTCCAAGCATACTTCATTGTTTCCATTTTCGGTTTATTGCGTCCCTTAAACTAAAAACTCAAAAAAATAATATATATATATATCATTGTTAGTTTGCATTTCATATTTACTTTTAATTGTGTTTATTATCATTCCATATTGTCTTCATTTCGTGCTTGCATCAGAAAACCAAAAAGAAAAATAATTTTTCCTTAGTTGTTTCATTTCGATTCATACTTGCATAAATTCTCGGTTTTGATTAAGTTTCATTACTGCATTTGTTATATTTTGGTTCGACCATAACTTCCCATACCTTCACTTGCTCTTTGAGATTGTTTTCAGGAAGCAATGGTAGAGGAAGCACACGGCCATACTCTAAGGGTCACAATGAACCAGCAGTTGGCAGCTCTACACGAGCTCAAGGACAAGATTTCTCAGCTGGAGAAAAGGAACAAAGCTCAAGGCCAACGACCACAACCAGGAGAAAGAAGTTTTTTGAATGCACCATAGGCTGAATATGTTGAGCCAAAGCCACCAGATCCTTCAAGGATCAACCCACTCCCCACTTCTCAAACTCTTAACCATCATGCTGTTAATTATCGGTTTGATCATAACTCTTTTGCTGATAAAATTGAACTCTTTGCCTTTTCAGGAAAAAGAGGCTATCTAAGATGGGAAAGGAACACTGATGAATGGTTCTACTACAACAACATCCAGAGAAAGGAGAGGCTGTCTTATGCCATTGATCAACTTAGAGATGATGCCTTTAAGTGGTGGATACAAGAAGAAGATGATAGATGGTTTTACAAGGAGCCAACTATCAAAACGTGGAGAGACCTTAAGGAAGTCATGAGGCATTAGTTTGCACCAGACTACACAAGTTCTGAAATCCAGGAACTATATCCAAGGAGGTATCCAACTCATGTTCCCAAAGATGCAAGAAGAGAGGTGTCAAGGGAAGGACAAAGAAGCTTGCCTTCACAAGGCAGCATGCGGCCAAACCAAGTCCACACCACTGGCCATTTCTTAGACCACAAGGGAGACATCCCAGAGGTCAGGGAGATGAGTAAAAGTGTCGGCCAAGGCACTTTGAGTGGGACCAAAACAGAACCAGAACCAGCTACTATGCAAGTAAAGGCTAAGGTAAGTCCTACACTTGATGATATGGTCCATGAATCACCTACTGCTTGTATGATGCACTTGTCTTTGTCCAAGAGACTTATTTCAGGTAATAAGGATCCTATATGCCACGGACTTGACACACCAAGAGCAAACCTTCCAAAGGACCAGAAGGAAAAACAATCAAAGTTGCTTCAGGCAGCAAAACCAGTAACCAAAGTATCAAACCAAGGTAAGTATCTAAAACCACTTTTGGTTGAGGATATAAACGTGTATACTTATTGTACAGGAAGTGAAAAGGAGAGTTCAATGCTTACTGAAGTCCCAAGGGAAGAACCAGAACCTGAGCTCAAGCAAAATCCACACAACAAGTGGAAACCAAAAACTGAACAAGAGATTGTTCTAGTTGCAAAACCTGAGGTAAAATTCACATTAGAGCAGAATGATATTATTAACTCCATGACAAGATTAATGCACTTGTCTTATCCAAGAGGATGTGATTCAGGTTTAGGAAACCAAGAAGAGTACACTGCTAAAAAGAAATTTGAACAAGAGAATGTTCAAGTGCTAAAGCCTGAGGTACATTTCACTCTAGATCATAATTTTCTTATTAATTCCATGACAGGATTGATATACTTGTCTTGTCCAAGGGATTGTGAAATAAGTACAGGAAACCAAGGAGTGTGCACTGCCCAAAAAGAAGAAGCACCAACCAAGATGTTTTTAGTTTCTGACCAGAGACTAGACCAAGATTGTAGAATAAGCTTGGGGCAAGCACAAGAGTTCACTGCTGCAACAGCTATGTTAAAGGTTAAGTGTTCAATGTTCTTATCAGTTTATAAGTCCATTTTCTTTGGTATAATACACTTGTCTTTGCCAAGATGTTTTGATCCAGGAATAATTCAAGAAGAACACACAAACCGAACTGATGAATCACAAGAAGGTGATCATACATATCAGGGTAAGAAGTTGCAAAAGAGGCAGCCATCCAACCATACTTGCCCAAAGAAGAATTTTATTTTTCATCATGCTGATGCAACTAAGGTAAATTCGACCATAACACATTCTGTTCATAAAACTCCAGTATCAGATATGATTCACTTGGTCTTTGTCCAGAATGTTTTGATTGTTTCAGGAACAAATGATAATTATCATAAGAAGCATCCACCTGAGAAGAAGTGGCTACTACATCAAGTCCATAACAAGAAGGCATCACTACAAATGGAGATCAACACCACTGCCCTCAAAGAAGAGAATGCCACAAACACCTTTCAGCTCAAAGAGATCACGCCAACACTGCCAAAAGAAAGAGGAGTTATCCTATCCTACCTGCTCAAAGGAGAACCACCTGATGCACAACCTATCCCCAAACCAAAACAATACCGAGGTAAGGTTCTAGACTCTCAAAGGAGAATGAAACCTAACTTGCTCTATCTTGGTGCAGATGGTATAGTTTCGAGGTCGAAACTCAGTCAAGGGGGAGGGTATGATGAGGACATCAAATCAGTATCAACCCTGGAGGAAGAAATCAAGAAAAAGTCAGTAGAGAACATGAAACTGAAGCAAGCTAAAGAAACCAACCATGACATAGGTGCACTCAAAACGCCATATCTTGCAAGCCAGGAGGAATTTATCCATGAAACCGGTTTTCTTAGATACTATACTCAACAAGAGCACGCGGCGAATTGGTTTCATATCAAACGGATTAATGGTTTAGAAGATATGCCATTTTCAAGTCAAAGGTGGCCCGACTTGCCTTATTTGGAAGATCAGAAGCATATAGTATGTCAAACTTATTATTGGCGTCCAGGAGAGGTTTCTATGCATCTGGTGAGCATATCCAACGATCCAGGAGGAGTAAAAGAGTTCTTACCATGCACCAAAGCCCACATGATCAAGAGAATCTCATTGTTTGGGAACTTTCCAAAACTGGATGCATTCCCACCTTGGAGAATAAGTAACCAACAACCATGCCATCAAAGCTGCAGCGTTTTGGAGTCATTCCTTGCTTGTCTAAGAGTCCTAAGATGAACCAGCACTCACCAGAACACACGGATTCAACCAAGACTAGACTTGCCATCTTTGGAGCTATTTTTGGAATCATTTGCCATCAATACCCAACAGCTCATTTCAAGCCAAGACTACAGAGATTTTGACCAAGTATTCAACATTAAAGATGTTCCCAAGAAGCTTACCTACACCCTCAAACCTTCCAGATACAAAATCAGAATCAAATCCCTTGAAGAAAGCCATTGGATCCAAGATATTCTCTAACAGCTAGTTTTATCGGTTTTCCTTATTTGTTTGCTTCTTTCTTGCTCTTACTTTCTTAAAAACGTGTATTGAGCATTATATAAGATCTTTCTAGACATACATTGTAGATACCCACGAATTAATAAGAAAAGTATTTGTTTTCTTTTGCCTTTGCAAAGAAACCCTTATCAAGTCTTGATTGTGTGTGAGAAGCAGCAGCCAAGCAACCGACTTATCAACCTTCAGTCCATTGAAGCTTGTGGCGTCATTCACTCCATCACATCCATCTTTCCTTTTTTGGTTCATTGTCGAAACCCTAGAGAGTATGTTCTCTGGTTTCTTATTTAAAGGGTTCTCTACACCCTCTTGTAATCATCCAACTTTTCAATAACAAGTATCATTCATCTTGACGCCTCTCTCTCTCTCTAGAAAGTGTGCCGAGTTCTGGTGTGTAGTATCCAGAGACCTAAGGGTGTTTAGTTTGGTGTGTCATATCCAAGTTATTCATCTAGGAGTATCAAGAGATCATCCATCCCTCTTGTGTCACCATTCAATCCACACGCCTTGAAGGACTTGAGTCTCTGATTCGTTCTTGCAAGGATCTATCCATCATCCCATCATCCAAAGAGCATCCTAGGGACGCATCAGATTATCCACTGATTTATGAGTCCAAATAAAGCTTCTTACATCTTGATTGATTCTGGTTTGATTAGAATCAAGAAGAAATTGCCAAATCTCCAAACAGGGTAAACTGGAGTCACTTCGGTTAAAAGTGAGATAACTTCTATCATCCATTGATGTGATCCTGGAAAAGCACCAAAGAATGGAAGCATGAACCTGAACCTGAAGAGCTTGAGGATCAACATTTAAGAGTGCATTTGATGTGATCATGGACCGGATCACTAAGGAGAACAAGGAGAGTCTAGATGAGCCACATGAAGCCACATTGCCACCAACAACTTGGTGATGATGCTCTAGCCATTCCTGAAGGTCCCATGACTCGTTCCAGAGTCCAAGAAGCTCAAAGAGAAGGTTGTTGGATTACTCACTTCACATCCACAACAACAAAGTCTTGGACAAGGTCTGATCCGAGATGTCTTGATCACCATTCAAGCCATCTCTACATCAAGCTGAGTTAGTGTCTAGGCAAGACATGGGGTGTGTGCTCTTTCCTTGCTTTTGGTTTTGTCCCACGAGGTTTTCCAGGAGGGAGGTTTTTAACGAGGCCACAACTTGTCTACACATCACCTAAGTGCTATTCTCGGTCCAAGACTACATGAAGTTCCATTTTTATTTCATTCTAAACTTATGTTAAACTTAGACTATAGTTTTCTTTCTTTCCTTTTTTGGTTTATGTCGAAACCCTAGAGAGTATGTTCTCTGGTTTCCTATTTAAAGGGTTCTCTTACACCCTCTTGTAATCATCCAGTCTTTTATTAAACAAGTTACATTCATTCTTGTCGGCTCTCTCTCTCTAGAAGGTGTCGAGTTCTGGTGTGTAATATCCAGAGACCTAAGGGTGTCTAATTTGGTGTGTCATATCCCAAGTTATTCATCTAGGAGTATCAAGAGATCATCCATCCCTCTTGTGTCACCATTCAATCCACACGCCTTGAAGGACTTGAGTCTCTGATTCGTTTCTTGCCAAGGATCTATCCATTCCCATCAACCAAAGAGCATCCTAGGGACGCATCAGGTGGTATCAGAGCAACTTTGGTTGGGAAGTACTCGCTTTCTCTCTTTGCTTTTGGTTCTTGTTTGATTTCTTGTTTGCTTTTGATTATTGCATCCGTGTAGCATCTTTTGTTTCTTGTTTGTTTTCTTGTTTCAATCCGTGTGCAATCTATATCATCCTGAAAAAAGCATTAGAACTCATCTAACTAGGGCTGCTCGTGATTGCATAAGAGTTTAGACAAGAATCATAGAACTTTCCTTATTTGAAATTTTCGAAAACCCTAGAGTGAGAAGAACCCTAGCCGCATATCCTTCTTGTTTCTTTTGATTGTTTCATTCATATCTCATCTTTAACATCTTGAATAAGCATTAGAATTGCTTTGTTTAGGGCTGCTCGTGACTGCCATAAGAGTTTAGACAAAGATTTTTAAACTTTCCTTATTTGGTTTCATGCGAAAACCCTAGAGAGATAAAAAACCCTAGCCGCATGTACCTTGTTGTCGATCACTTTGTGCATTAGTCTAGGTTGTTTAACACCTTGAACACGAGCATATTGAGGCTGTTAGGTTACTAGAAAACCTTAGAAGAGAATAGAAAAAGTTTAGGAGTTTTTTCCTTTTTGCTTGAATCCTTTTTCCTTTTCTAGCCGATTTCTCCTTTTTTGTTTTGTCTTGCAAGACAAGCTTGTTTGCTTTTCCTTTTTGCTTGTTTTCTTTTTTCCTTTTTGCTTGTCTTGTTCCCTAGAAACCTTTTACTGGTTATTTTGGTTACCTTTGTGCAGGAAGCATGGTCTCCAAGTCTGAAGAAAAAGCTTAACTCGTCAGCTTCTCATGGAGGCTATGTCGGCTCAACTCAACCAAAACATGGTGGCAGCCATGACCGAGATGATGAGGACCAACCTCAATGACATCAGGAGAGAGCTTAGAGAAGACATCAGGAGAGCTACTAGTCAAGCACCAAACCGAGAGACTAGGAGAGAAAGAGAGAGGAGAGAGGAGAGACCTCATGCAACTCGCCAAGAGCATGATGGTTATGAGGAGACTGACAATGAGTATGAGCCAATAGGAGTTATGATGAAGAAGTTATCCCACTTTTAAACGAAGTGATTCCAGTTGTCCTGTTTGGAGATTTGGGAATTTATCTTGATACTAATAAAACCAGAATGAATCACGATGTAAGAAGCTTGATTTGGACTCATAAATCAGTGTAGAATCATCCTGAAGTTGAATCAATATCATTGGACTTATGATGAAGAAGTTATCCCACTTTTAACCGAAGTTATTCCAGTTTGCCTGTTTGGAGATTTGGGAATTTATTCTTGATACCTAAAAAACCAGAATGAATCACGATGTAAGAAGCTTGATTTGGACTCAATAATCAGTGTAGAATCACCAGAAGTGAATCAATTATCATCTGGGGAGTATGATGAAGAAGTTATCCACTTTTAACCGAAGTGATTCCAGTTTGTCCTGTTTGGAGATTTGGGAATTTATTCTTGATACTAATAAAACCAGAAAGAATCACGATGTAAGAAGCTTGATTTGGACTCATTAATCAGTGTAAAATCACCCTGAAGTTGAATCAATATCATTGGAGTTATGATGAAGAAGTTATCCCACTTTTAACCGAAGTGATTCCAGTTTGCCCTGTTTGGAGATTTGGCAATTTCTTCTTCATACAAATAAAACCAGAATGAATCACGATGTAAGAAGCTTGATTTGGACTCATAAATAGGTGTAGAATCATCCTGATGTTGAATCAATATATATCATTGGACTTATGATGAAGAAGTTATCCCACTTTTAACCGTAATGATTCCAGTTTACCCTATTTGGAGATTTGGCAATTTCTTCTTGATAAAAATAAAACCAGAATGAATCACGATGTAAGAAACTTGAACTGTACTCATAAATCAATTTAGAATCATCCTGAAGTTGAATCAATATCATTGGACTTACGATGAAGAAGTTATCCCACTTTTAACCGAAGTGATTCCAGTTTGCCCTGTTTGGAGATTTGGGAATTTATTCTTGATACTAATAAAACCAGAATGGATCACGATGTAAGAAGCTTGATTGGACTCATTAATCAGCGTAGAATCACCCTGAAGTTGAATCAATATCATTGGAGTTATGATGAAGAAGTTATCCTAATTTTAACCGAAGTGATTCAAGTTTGTCCTGTTTGAAGATTTTGCAATTTCTTCTTGATACAAATAAAACCAGAATGAATCACGATGTAAGAAGCTTTATTTGGACTCATAAATCAGTGTAGAATCATCCTGAAGTTGAATCAATATCATTGGACTTATGATGAAGAAGTTATCCCACTTTTAACCGTAGTGATTCCAGTTTACCCTGTTTGGAGATTTGGCAATTTCTTCTTGATACAAATAAAACCAGAATGAATCACGATGTAAGAAACTTGATCTGGACTCATAAATCAGTTTAGAATCATCCTGAAGTTGAATCAATATTATTGGACTTATGATGAAGAAGTTATCCCACTTTTAACAGAAGTGATTCCAGTTTGTCCTGTTTGGAGATTTGGGAATTTATTCTTGATACTAATAAAACCAGAATGAATCACGATGTAAGAAGCTTGATTTGGACTCATTAATCAGTGTAGAATCACCCTGAAGTTGAATCAATATCATTGGAGTTATGATGAAGAAGTTATCCCACTTTTAACCGAAGTGATTCCAGTTTGCCCTGTTTGGAGATTTGGCAATTTATTCTTGATACTAATAAAACCAGAATGAATCACGATGTAAGAAACTTGATCTGGACTCATTAATCAGTGTCGAATCACCCTGAAGTTGACTCAAGATCATAGGAGTTATGATGAAGAAGTTATCCCACTTTTAACCGAAGTGATTCCAGTTTGCCCTGTTTGGAGATTTGGGAATTTATTCTTGATACTAATAAAACCAGAATGAATCAAAATGTAAGAAGCTTGATTTGGATTCATTAATCAGCTTAGAATCACCCTGAAGTTGAATCAATATCATTAGAGTTATGATGAAGAAGTTATCCCACTTTTAACCGAAGTGATTCCAGTTTGTCCTGTTTGGAGATTTGGCAATTTCTTCTTGATAAAAATAAAACCAGAATGAATCACGATGAAAGAAACTTTATCTGGAATCATAAATCAGTTGAGAATCATCCTGAAGTTGAATCAATATCATTGGACTTATGATGAAGAAGTTATCCCACTTTTAACCGAAGTGATTCCAGTTTGCCCTGTTTGGAGATTTGGGATTTTATTCTTGATACTAATAAAACCAGAAAGAATCACGATGTAAGAATCTTGATTTTGACTCATTAATCAGTGTAGAATCACCCTGAAGTTGAATCAATATCATTGGAGTTATGATGAAGAAGTTATCCCACTTTTAACCGAAGTGATTCCAGTTTGCCCTGTTTGGAGATTTGGGAATTTATTCTTGATACTAATAAAAACAGAATGAATCACGATGTAAGAAGATTTATTTGGACTCATTAATCAGTGTAGAATCACCCTGAAGTTGAATCAATATCATTAGAGTTATTATGAAGAAGTTATCCCACTTTTAACCGAAGTGATTCCAGTTTGCCCTGTTTGGAGATTTGGGAATTTATTCTTGATACTAATAAAACCAGAATGAATCACGATGTAAGAAGCTTGATTTGGACTCAATAATCAGTGTAGAATCACCCTGAAGTTGAATCAATATCATTGGAGTTATGATGAAGAAGTTATCCCACTTTTAACCGAAGTGATTCCAGTTTGCCCTGTTTGGAGATTTGTCAATTTCTTCTTGATAAAAATAAAACCAGAATGAATCACGATGTAAGAAGCTTGATTTGGACTCATAAATCAGTGTAGAATCATCCTGAAGTTGAATCAATATCATTAGACTTATGATGAAGAAGTTATCCCACTTTTAACCGTAGTGATTCCAGTTTACCCTGTTTGGAGATTTGGCAATTTCTTCTTGATACAAATAAAACCAGACTGAATCACGATGTAAGAAACTTGATTTGGACTCATTAATCAGTTTCGAATCACCCTGAAGTTGACTCAAGATCATAGGAGTTATGATGAAGAAGTTATCCCACTTTTAACTAAAGTGATTCCAGTTTGCCCTGTTTGGAGATTTGGGAATTTATTCTTGATACTTATAAAACCAGAATGAATCACAATGTAAGAAGCTTGATTTGGACTCATTAATCAGTTTAGAATCACCCTGAAATTGAATCAATATCATTAGAGTTATGATGAAGAAGTTATCCCACTTTTAACCGAAGTGATTCCAGTTTGTCCTGTTTGGAGATTTGGCAATTTCTTCTTGATACAAATAAAACCATAATGAATCACGATGAAAGAAACTTTATCTGGACTCATAAATCAGTTTAGAATCATCCTGAAGTTGAATCAATATCATTGGACTTATGATGAAGAAGTTATCCCACTTTTAACCGAAGTGATTCCAGTTTGCCCTGTTTGGAGATTTGGTAATTTATTCTTGATACTAATAAAACCAGAATGAATCACGATGTAAGAAGCTTGATTTGGACTCATTAATCAGTGTAGAATCACCCTGAAGTTGAATCAATATCATTGGAGTTATGATGAAGAAGTTATCCCACTTTTAACCGAAGTGATTCCAGTTTCCCCTGTTTGGAGATTTGGAAATTTCTTCTTGATACAAATAAAACCAGAATGAATCACGATGAAAGAAACTTGATCTGGACTCATAAATCAGTTTAGAATCATCCTGAAGTTGAATCAATATCATTGGACTTATGATGAAGAAGTTATCCCACTTTTAACCGAAGTGATTCCAGTTTGCCCTATTTGGAGATTTGGAAATTTATTCTTGATACTAATAAAACCAGAATGAATCACGATGTAAGAAGCTTGATTAGGACTCATTAATCAGTCTAGAATCACCTTGAAGTTGAATCAATATCATTGGAGTTATGATGAAGAAGTTATCCCAATTTTAACCGAAGTGATTCCAGTTTGCCCTGTTTGGAGATTTGGCAATTTCTTGATTACTGATGTTAATGGGGCTGCAATGGTGCTGAAGTCCTTGACAAATCTCCTATAGAAACTTGCCAAGCCATGAAAACTCCTCACATGGCTGATGGTTGTTGGAGTAGGCCAGTCTTGTACTGCCTTGATCTTCTCTTCATCCACCTTCAGTCCCTGTGAGCTAACAACAAAGCCTAGGAAGACTAATTGATCAGTGCAAAAAGTACACTTCTTAAGGTTAGCATATAGGTGTTCTAAGCGCAATGTATCCAAAACCTTTTCAAGATGCTTAAGATGATCTTCTAAGCTGGTGCTGTAGATTAAGATGTCATCAAAGTAAACAACAACAAACTTACAGATGTATGCCCTTAAGACATGGTTCATGAGGCGCATGAAGGTGCTTGGAGCATTGGTGAGACCAAATGGCATTACAAGCCATTCATAGAGGCCTCTCTTGGTCTTGAAGGCAGTCTTCCACTCATCACCTTCCTTCATTCTAACCTGATGATATCCACTCTTCAAGTCTATCTTTGAAAAGATGGTGGCACACTGAGTTCATCTAACATGTCATCAAGCCTTGGTATTGGGTGCCTATACTTGATGGTTATGTTGTTCATGGCACGGCAGTCAACACACATCCTCCAAGTCCCATCTTTCTTTGGTACTAAGAGTACAGGAACTGCACAAGGACTTAGACTCTCCCGGATGTATCCCTTGTCCATCAAGTCCTGGACTTGCTTTTCTAGTTCTTTGGCCTCTTCAGGATTTACTCTATAGGCTGGCCGGTTTGGTAATGGGACCCCTGGAATGAGATCTATCTGGTGTTCTATTCCCCTAATAGGTGGCAAACCAGTGGGTATCTCTTCTGGAAATAAGTCTTGGTACTTCTCAATTAGCTGAACTATAGCTGGGGAAAGTTCTTGCTCTTCATAACCTGTCAATACACCTTCCTTAAAGATCATTAGTAGCACCTGTGTTTTGCATTCTAATGATTTTAAAACTTGTTGGGGAGTGATGTATAGATTAGTTTTACTTGCCTTGTTACCTTTGTCCATCTCCTTTTGCATGTCTAGGACTTGCTGTGGAGTTAAAGGAGCAAGGTTGTGCTTGCGGTTGTTGTGAGTGAAGCTGTAGTAGTTGCTGCGTCCATTGTGGATTGTCTCCTTGTCAAATTGCCAAGGTCTACCTAGCAAAAGATGTCCAGCTTGCATGGGGACAACATCACAAGTCACCTGATCAACATACCGGCCTATACTGAATGGAACCACCACTTGTTCACCAATCTTCAACTCAGTTTCATCATTTAACCACTTGAGTCTATATGGCTTGGGATGCTTTGTCTTCTTGAGACCTAGCTTATCAACCAAGTACTTGCTAGCAACATTAGTGCAAGAACCACCATCAATGATCAAGCTGCATACCTTAGAATCTATAGTGCATCTGGTATGGAAAATGTTCTCCCTTTGGATGGTTTCTGGCTCAAACATAGCACTTAATGCTCTCCTGGTTACAAGTATCTCTCCCTCATCTGGATAATCAGTGATCTCTTCATCAGTGACAGCCGTTTCTTCTTCAGCCTCATCTTGAGTCTCATATCCTCCATCTTCTCTGAGGATCATGACTCTCTGGTTAGGGCAGTCCCGAGCATAGTGACCTTTTCCTTGGCACTTGTAACATGTTATATCACGGTTTCTAGGTGCAGTAGTCTTCCCTTGATCATTCTTGTTGTTCTTGGAAGCCTCTGGTGCTGCATTCTTCTTGAACCGGTTTTCTACCTCAATGGACTTGCCTTTGTCACTGCTCCTTTGCGCTGGTGGAGCCCAAGTATTCTTGCTTCTACTGGTGGCTATGGTCTTCCTCTTAATATGTTGCTCTGCTTGGATAGCATAATGCAACAAATCATGGAAATGCTCATAGTTTTGTCTCTCCACCTTTCTTGCAATCCGGTCTTGCAACCCATCTAGGAATTGTGCCATCAAGGTCTCCTCAGAGTCTTGCACTTCCAAACGGTTCCTGAGTGAATCAAACTCCTCATAGTATTCTTCAACCGACTTGCTTCCTTGAGTGAGTTTCCTGAACCTCTTTTGTAAGTCCCTGTAGTAGTAGCTTGGCATATACCTCTTCCTCAGTAAGGCTCTCATGTCATCCCAAAGAACAATGGGACCACACCTAAGCCTTCTCCTTTCTGAAATCTCTCTATCCCACCACGACAAGGCAGTGTCAGTAAGTTGGGCAGCAGCTAGGGAGACCTTCCTTGCCTCAGTATAGCTATAGTAATCAAAGATGTATTCCATCCTTGTCTCCCAATCAATGTAAGCATCAGGGTTAACCTTTCCAGCAAAGGTTGGTGGCGTGAGCTTCAAGTCTTTGCCTCCCTGCCAAGGATTCTCATCTTCTTGCTCATAGTCTCTACCTCGGTTCCTTCCTCTATTCCTGGCATTTCTCCTGGGTGGGGGATGGTGCTCTTCTTCTTCCAAACTAGGCATGTCACTATCAGTTCCCCCTTCTTCATGCGGGTTCTCCTGTTGTTGTTGATGCTCTCTTGCTTGGTTGTTGTTCTGGTTATTGGCATGAGCTTGTTGGTTCTGTTCCAACCGATTCATTCTCTCACTGATGGTTTGCATAGCAGCTAGGAGTTGGGCGATGGTTGCGGCATCAGTTGATGAGGAGTTGGTGTCTCCCATTGCTTATCCTGAAAGAAAAACTTCAAGAACAAGTGAAAATATGGGAAATGGAAATGTCTCAAGTAATTAGTATGCGAATACAATTAAAAACAAGCAAGGATGCAACTTATAAAGACAATGGACCGACTAGGAGGAGTATGCAAACAAGTTCCAATTATGGAAAGTATGGGTTCATGAAATGCTACTGATTCTTTTTTTTTTTTTAATATATGGTATGCAAACTCGAAATTAACTAAGTTAAATGAAATGGATGACTAAGGTAAATGAAAACAATATATTCTAGCCTTGATTCGAATGCAATGCAAAAAGGAAACCGAGTATATATGTTGATATGCAGTAAGGGAAATCGGGAAACTAACATTTTTTTTTGATTTTTCTCCAAGGCAATATGGATTAAACTAAAGACTAACTCGACTTCTTTCTTTTTCTTTTCTGATACACGACTAAGAACTCTTAAACAACAACAATGGTGGCAAAAGATTAAGCAAACAGACACTAAACTTTTTTTATGGTTTTCTTAATGAAATGAGACGATCTAAATGAAAAGGAAAGAGATAACCTGAGATGGAGCCTTTCAGCTCTGATACCAAAAATGATATAGGCACCAAATAGCACCTAACTCAACCTGGACTAAAGGATAGATGGACCAGGAAACCGGTATAGGGGTGACTTGAAATGGATGGGGAATGAGAGGATGTGTAGATGGAATGGATTCCGGATGCTTGATGATTGAATAGGACCAATGGAGGATGGGAAACAACAAATGGTCGTAATAAAACCAGAGTGATTCCAGTTTGCCCTGTTTGGAGATTTGAGAATTTATTCTTGATACTAATAAAACCAGAATGAATCACGATGTAAGAAGCTTGATTTGGACTCATTAATCAGTTTAGAATCACCCTGTGAGGATGAAGAACCAAAGAGAAAATAAAAGAGAAAATGAGAAGAAGTTCTCTGGATACTTGAGGTGGAAGTTAGTTTGCAGAGTCTTGCTCTACAAGCTATCTACCTTGACCTAACTTGCCTTAGGAGGAAAGGTAAGGAGATATTTTGTGTAGACTGACCAGAAGAAGGCAAGGAGACCTTTGGAGCTTTGTTTGATCAGTTTGAATTCAAATGGAGAGAGTCACATGTCTCTCTTAAGGAATAGAGCTGTTCATGACTTGTCACTATCCATGTGGTCCAGAGTCCTTATTTTATTGTTTCCTTTTGTTTCTTGTATGTCTATATAATGTAACATCTCAGAATGAATGCAAGCAATGAGAATAATCTCCCTTCTCTCTCTAATCTCTCATTTTCGTCACTCTCTCTCCTCTCTCTCTCGATACTGTCCAGAATCAAGCTCTTTTGTTCTTACTCTATTCTTCATTGTTCTTAAACACAAATCTCACTAAACTCAATCATTCTCTTCTATTCTCCTTCTATTATCACATTTCTAACATGGTATCAGAGCTCTAAGCTCTTGAGATCTCTCTTTCTTACTTAACTTCCGCAAATACAAACTCTGTTTTTACTCTGTTTCTCACTCTGTTTTCTCTACTCTGTTTTCACTCTGTTATTTTTGAAACATTCATTCTCTACTACTTTCATAAACTCTGGTTTAGTCTGAGCTCCTAAACTCATTCTCTATTATTGTGTTCTTCAAATTTCTGGATTCTTTATCTTTATCCATTGGTCCATAGCTTTGTCCAGTGGATAAAAGAAAACCAGACATGGAATTGAAGTCAAGAAGTCTTATTCCAGTAACCCTTGAGGGTTCTAACTATCTGCTGTGGTCAAGAGTGGCCAGAGTTACCTTGGGGGGTCATGGACTTTGGGACAGCCATATCATAAAGGCTGAAACTTCAAAGAGGATGGCTCAAGAAGATAACCAGGCAAGTGGCCTGAAGAATGAAGACAAGTGGGTTCAAGAGGACCAGCAAGCAGTTGAGATCATTCACAACTCTCTTTCAGAATCTATCTTGGAAGCTTATTCATATTCTGAAACTGCCAAGAGCCTATGGGAGAGTGATATAGGCACCAAATAGCACCTAACTCAACCTAGACAAAAGGATAGATGGACCAGGAAACCGGTATAGGAGTGACTTGAAAATGGATGGGGAATGAGAGGATGTGTAGATGGAATGGATTCCGGATGCTTGATGATTGAATAGGACCAATGAAGGATGGGAAACAACAAATGGTCGTATAACCAACTTGTTATCTCACTGGATGGATGATGGCGTGTAGATGGAGTGTGGATCCAAGCTGCTTGTTCGTATAAACAACTCAACAAGGACTAGGAGAGGGAGATGGAATGAATAGATTGTTCTTCACAATCTGATGGATCGAAAGTCGCCACAAACTCTATGGAATGAGCTTGATAAGACAAGATGCTCTCAATGCTGCTTCTCACACACACGGAAAGACTTAGGGTTTATAGTTGCTAAAGGCAAACTGACTCATATATTTCATAAAGGTTGAAAATACAAGGCTGCTTATAGGGGCTTATATACTCGCCGATGCAGCTATGCCCTTCTAGGGGTCTTTGAAGCAAATTTATTACATGACTCAATCTTAGGACCTAAATAAAGCAATAGGCTAAACAATGCCTGGTTTTATTCGAATTGAAATAAAGAAAAGACTCAAAACCTGCAAGGAAATCAAGTAAATCGAATATTGAAATGAGCTTACCTTACTTACCTCTTTTGATGGATTTGAAGTTGAATAAGGTAACCGTTGGGGCTGGGAGACGAGCATAGGAGTGAAGTGATGTCGTTTGAAGGCTTGTCTCTTCCCCTTGATACTCACCGTTTCACTTAAGTGGGGAGATGGTGAATAAGGAAACCATCTCCTTGTTTGGAATGATAGACCATAGGTTAGTATCATTTCTTGGACCGTCTTGTATAACATAAGATGTGTCTTGTGTAGCTTCTGATCCTGAAACGGAGAGTTTCTCTAGAAGGTTAGTGATGTCTTCTAAGTTGGGGTTGGTGATGGCCTTGGCAAACAACCCTTCAATGGCTTCACAGAAACTTGCAATCACCCCCTTGTTTCCTGATCTTGTTCTTGGTGCTTGTCTAAGAGTAGGGATGTTGATATCTGGTTTTATGTCCTCATCAGAGAGTCTTAAAATTGTTTATGGGAATCTCTCAAACCTGAGCCGGGTATTTGAAGTAAAGAGGATCATCAACAACTTGAGCCAGGAAGAAGTAGAGTTTAACCAGTACTTTGGCAAGTTCAGAAGCTTATGGGCAGAGATGGATGTGCTTAGACCTTTCACAGTGGATCCATATATCATAAGGGAAAGATGTGAACAAGACAAGGTCTTCAGTCTTCTCCTGAATCTGAATCCATCCTACAACCAGTTGATCAAGCATATTCTGAGAGAAGACAAGCTTCCTAACCTTGACAGCGTGTGTGCTCTAGTTCAAAGAGAACAAATATCTCAAACTCTCTTTACAAGGGAACAAAAACCAGCTTTCAAGGACAAGCACAGGATGGTGTTGTTACCTGGATACAAGAAGGCCAAGAAAAGACATGTCAGGAAGAACATCAAACCAAGCTGGTGTTATTTCAAGTCTGGTGGAATGAAACTCAAAGTTGAAGTGGATGATCAATCAGGTCTTAAGGGTGCATCTATGTACTCAGCATTCACCAGTGATTCTAATGAAGGAGAAAAGTGGAGCAAGTCTGTGATCAATGATGGTCCCATCAGAATGAGTAATATAGAGCCACTGATTAAAGCAGCCAAAGCCATTATTTCCTCAAAGAAGTCTGGTACACATTTCCTTATCTCTAAGCCAATCATAATAGATTCAGGAGATAGTCATCATATGATTAGTGATAGGAATCTCATTAGTGATATTAGGCCTGCCTTAGGGAATGTTACAATAGACAATGGAGATCAGGTGAAGATAGAAGGAATAGGGAACCTTAAGTTGTTTGATAGAGAATCTACTGCCTTCTATATGCCTGGCTTTGCTTCTAACTTACTCTTAGTGAAAAAGGCCACGGTTGACCTGAATTGTCAGGTGGTTTTTAAGCCTAATGATGTTGAGTTTCAGGACCTTAAGACAGGGAAGGTGATTGGAGAAGGCAACAGCAAAGATGGTTTATACCATCTCCAAAAGACTAAGCTTTCTTACTCTTCTCCTTCTACCCCTTTATGCATGACCAGTACTAATCTATGTGATAGCACTACTTGGCATGCTAGACTAGGTCATCCACACCCACGAGCATTAGGACTCATGATGCCTGATATGTCATTTAGTCATTTGGAATGTGAAGCATGCATCTTAGAAAAACATTGCAAATCTGTGTTTCCAACATCAGTAACTATCTATGAAAAATGTTTTGACTTAGTTCATTCTGATGTTTGGACCTCTCCATGTCTGTCTAGGGATAATCACAAGTATTTTGTTACCTTTATAGATGAAAATCTAAATATACTTGGATTACATTGCTTCCTTCTAAGGATCGTGTGTTAGATGCTTTTATGAACTTTCAATCCTATGTCACTAACCACTTTAAGGCTAATGTGAAGGTATTAAGGTCAGACAATGGAGGAGAGTATACAAGCCATGCATTCAAGAATCATTTGGCAAAACATGGCATAGTCCATCAAACAAGCTGTCCTTATACTCCTCAGCAAAATGGAGTGGCTGAGAGAAAGAATATGCATCTCATGGAGGTGGCTAGATCAATGATGTTCCATGCCAATGTTTCTAAAAGATTTTGGAGTGATGCTGTGGTCACAGCATGCTATCTCATCAACCGGATCCCTACCAAGGTGCTCAAGGATGTCTCTCCTTATGAAGTGTTGAACAAAACCAGACCATCTATTCATCACCTCAGAGTGTTTGGATGCACCTGCTTTGTGTTGATACCAGTAGAACAATGAAACAAGCAGAAGCAAAGAGCATGAAGTGTATGTTCATTGGATACTCATCTACACAGAAAGGATACAAGTGCTACAATCCTGAAACAAGAAGAGTTTTTGTATCCAGAGATGTGAAATTTATGGAAGGAAAATGTTTCTATGCTGAGAAGAATTGGGATGAGCTCAAGGATCTATCTCAGGCATCTGATAAGGCTAATAACCTGAGGATAATCATGGAGAGTCTGGGAATCAGTTTATCCAAGGAAAAGGAGGCCACCAGTGAAGCTACACCTTCTCAAGAAACTGAACAAGAAGCTGAAAAAGTCACTCATCCTGATCCTGAAGGGGGCAATGAACAAGAACCAGAAGTTCATGATCAGGATGGTGTTGAAGAACAAGAAATTGAAATTGCTCAGGTTCATGAGGGAGAGCAGGAAGTGGAAGAGGAAGACCAGATTCAGCCTCTAAGAAGGAGTACTAGGATCAAGAAACCTGCATCAAACTGGATCAACACAAGAGTTTACTTCAATGCTGAAGCAGTGGCTCATCCGATAAGTGCATTATGCTCTTTTGCACAAGTCCCACGTGAGCATCAAGCCTTCATTGTCGGCTTACATGCAGCATATGTACCAAGATCATATGCAGAAGCAATGGAGCTTGAAGAGTGGAGAAAATCAATTGGAGATGAGATCAATGCCATGATTATCAATGATACTTGGTATGAAAGTCAACTCCCAAAGGGCAAGAAAGCTGTGTCAAGCAAGTGGGTGTTCACTATCAAGTTTCTACCAAATGGCAAGCTGGAGAGGTGCAAAACAAGACTGGTTGCAAGAAGTTTCACCAGACATATGGATAGGATTATATTGATACATTTGCACCAGTAGCCAAGCTGCATACAATCCGGATCATTCTATCACTTGCAACAAATTTGGAATGGGAATTGTGGCAAATGGATGTCAAGAATGCTTTCCTTCAAGGAGAGTTAGAAGATGAAGTCTATATGCACCCACCTCCTGGTTTAGAGAATCTTGTCAAACCCGGAAATGTCCTAAGACTCAAGAAAGCAATCTATGGACTGAAGTAATCTCCAAGAGCATGGGACCACAAACTGAGTACTACACTGAATGGAAGAGGCTTCAAGAAATCAGAAGCTGAAAATACCTTGTTTACTCTCCCTGGTCCAAGAGGGATTGTAGTCATCTTGATCTATGTAGATGATATAATCGTCACAGGCAGTGACAAAGAAGGCATCAAAGAAACCAAGGTATTCCTAAAGTCTGTTTTTGATATTAAAGATTTAGGTGAACTCAAGTACTTCCTTGGGATTGAAGTATGTCGCTCTAAAGAGGGGCTCTTCTTGTCCCAAAGGAAGTACACACTTGATCTTTTAACTGAGGCAGGAAACCTTGGAGGAAGACCAGCCAAAACACCTCTGGAAGAAGGCTACAAAGTACTTAGAGAGGGGGAGTTTGAGGACAAACCATATGAGGATGTGAAGCAGTATAGGAGAATCATGGCATTGATCTCATCTCCAACTGATTTTCTCCACTCTTCAAGCTCCATTGCTTCTGCATATGATCTTGGTACATATGTTTCATCTAAGCGAACAGTGAAGGCTTGATGCTGAGGTGAGACATGTGCAAAAGAGCATAATGCACATATTGGATGAGCCACTGCTTCAGCATTGAAGTAAACTCTTGTGTTGAGTTTGATGCAGGTTTCTTGGCCTACTACTCCTTCTTAGAGGCTGAACCTGGTCATCCTCTTCCACTTCCTGCTCCCCTCATGAACCTGAACCTGAGCAGTTTCAATTTCTTGTTCTTCAACACCATCCTGATCATGAACTTCTGGTTCTTGTTCATTGCCCCCTTCAGGATCAGGATGAGTGACTTCTTCAGCTTCTTGTTCAGTTTCTTGAGAAGGTGTAGCTTCTCTGGTGACCTCCTTTTCCTTGGATAAACTGATTCACAGACTCTCCATGATTATCGTCATGTTATTAGCCTTGTCAGATGCCTGAGATAGATTCTTGAGCTCATCCCAATTCTTCTCAGCATAGAAACCTTTTCCTTCCATAAATTTCACATCTCTGGATACAAGAACTCTTCTTGTTTCAGGATTGTAGCACTTGTATCCTTTCTGTGTAGATGAGTATCCAATGAACATACACTTCATGCTCTTTGCTTCTAGCTTGTTTGTTTGTTCTCCTGGTATCAACACAAAGCAGGTGCATCCAAACACTCTGAGGTGATGAATAGATGGTCTGGTTTTGTTCAACACTTCATAAGGAGAGACATCCTTGAGCACCTTGGTAGGGATCCGATTGATGAGATAGCATGCTGTGACCACAGCATCACTCCAAAATCTTTTAGGAACATTGGCATGGAACATCATTGATCTAGCCACCTCCATGAGATGCCTATTCTTTCTCTCAGCCACTCTATTTTGCTGAGGAGTATAAGGACAGCTTGTTTGGTGGACTATGCCATGTTTTGCCAAATGATTCTTGAATGCATGGCTTCTATACTCTCCTCTGTTGTTCGACCTTAATACCTTCACATTAGCCTTAAAGTGGTTAGTGACATAGGATTGAAGTTCATAAAAGCATCTAACACACCAGAATGGAAAGCATGAACATGAACCTGAAGAGCTTGAGGTATGCAACCTTTAAGAGTGCATTTGATGTGATTCATGGACCGGATCACTAAGAGAACAAGAGGAGAGTCTAGATGAGCCACATGAAGCCACATGCATCAACACTGGTGAGATGCTCTAGCCTTCCTGAAGGTCCATGAACTCGTTCCAAGTCAAGAAGCTTAAGGAGAATTTGTTGGAATTACTCACTTCACATCCACAACAACAAAGTCTTGACAAGGTCTGATCCGAGATGTCTTGATCACCCATTTCAAGCCATCTCTACATCAAGCTGAGTTAGTGTCTAGGCAAGAACATGAGGTGTGTGCCATCTTTTCTTGCTTTTGGTTTTGCTTGAACATGAACCACCTTCTGCTTCTTGCTCTTCCAAGTCACCAAAAGTTCCTCCAATGAATGACAATACAAGTAGT
>CAJHQQ010004844.1:10000-23053 GCA_905132885.1 Moricandia moricandioides | reverse complement strand
TTTTTATTATCTAAACAACAGTTTTTAGAAAAGCATTTATAGCATGTTAGTGCACTCTAAATGTTCTTTGTTTAATGTTTTTATATGGCTGTTTTGAAAGAGCATTTGTATATAAAATTTTAAAATTTTAAAATAATTATGTAATGAATATACTTAATATCAAAAAATTATATTTATATCTAAGAGTTATATATATATATATATATATATATATATATATATATATATATATATATATATATTTAAAAAATCAATTAAAATGCTTTTAACATTAAAAATAATATTTCACATTTAGATATAATTTAATTTGTATAATAATTATAATTCCTTATTTTTAATAACAAAAAGATAAAATAAAATATATTTATAGTTGATAAATTTATGTATATTATTTAGAAATAAATAAATAAATAAATAAATAAGTTGTTGTCGAAGATACATAGAGATCAAAAGAGACAATGGATATGGATGATGGACAAGCAGAGAATGAGCCTAAATTGAATAATGTGACAATATGCGAGAAATTAGAAGGCTATCTTGACATTCAAAAGTGTTATTGAATTCAAACACGCTTTCTTACATTTTCTATGAAGACACAATACTATTTGGAAAAGGTTGGGTCGACTACCTATTTTACCTCCATCATCTGAGCATAACAAAAATGGTCTAATAATTATGCGAGGAAGAAAGGTCTTCATGAGTCTACAACTAAACAAAGCAACTTAACTCTTGCCATGGTCGTGTTGGAACATGTTTCAACTGCAAAAAAAGGACATAACAAGACAAGATGTCTTAACCAGATTACACCTTCTCCTGCAACGTCTAAAAGGCCGACCAACAAAATATCAGCTTTCTTAGCTTGATTTTGTGGTTGTTTTAATTGTTATTTTAATTGTTTTAGTGGTTGATTTTATTTCTAGAGGCAGATTCAATTTCTTAACCTAAATGTCAAGATGGCTCAACACACGTTGATTTTCAATTTGGCTTTATATTTTCAGTTTTATATTCTTTTACAATTTCATTACTTTCTATCATGTTACTTTCACTTGTCTGTCTTGTAATGCACATATTTTCATATATTGTGTCTACTATTTACTAAAGTAATCTCAAAAGGTCTTACATTCATAAATAATCTTAAAGATTTTACATTCATAAAACATACAACAGGCATAATATTATCTTATTTGTTGCCTTCATCCATACATCAGGTGGTACATGATTACAATACAAAAACACAAAACAAGAGCATATACTTCATATTTGATTTAAGTTCAGATTTGCATTGAATAATTTATTCTTTGACATTTTGAACCTAAGCACTTAATTCATCCACTTCCATTCTCTCAAACCTTTGTAACCGGTCTTGCAATTCTTCATACATAACATCTTAAACCTTTTGTAATATATTCATTGGAATAATATCTGACGAAATGTCGATGAATTCTTATCTCGGCTACAGTCATCGAAATTTTGTCGAAAGAGGAACGGTTGGAATCCATCATATGTTCTTCAAAATATTCGATTAATTTTTGACAATTTTTATAGTGGAAGATGGTGAAAAGTTGGATATGGCAGAGGAAAATGTGATGTAATGGCAGAGGAAGATATGACAGAGATGTACATCATGATGGAACATCACGACATTAAATTAGATTAATCTAGTATATTAAAACTGAAGTACAAATATAAATTAACCCTTAAACTACCTAAATATTTACATCTAAATTCACTAGTTAATAAGTATTAATCTAACATACTCATTTATTATTATCATTAATTAACCAAATGATAAGTAATTAAAAAAAAACACGTTTACTCTGATTCTAGACCTACTTTTTTATTTTCAGCTTGTAATACAATTTCATTACTTTCTATCATGTTACTTTCACTTGTTTGTCTTGTAATGCACATATTTTCATATATTGTGTCTACTATTTACTAAAGTAATCTCAAAAGGTCTTACATTCATAAATAATCTTAAAGATTTTACATTCATAAAACATACAACAAGCATAATACTATCTTATTTGTTGCCTTCATCCATACATCAGGTGGTACATGATTACAATACAAAAACACAAAACAAGAGCATACACTTCATATTTGATTTAAGTTCAGATTTGCATTGATAATTTATTCTTTGACATTTTGAACCTAAGTACTTAATTCATCCACTTCCATTCTCTCAACCCTTTGTAACAGGTCTTGCAATTCTTCATACATAACATCTTAAACCTTTTGTAATATATTCATTGGAATAATATCTGACGAAATGTCGATGAATTCTTATCTCGGCTACAGTCATCGAAATTTTGTCGAAAGAGGAACAGTTGGAATCCATCATATGTTCTTCAAAATATCTGATAACTTTTGAAGATTTTTTCCAATTTTTTATAGTGGAAGATGGTGAAAAAGTTGGATATGGCAGAGGAAAAATGTGATGTAATGGCAGAGGAAGATATGACAGATATGCACATCATGATGGAACATCACAAAATTAAATTAGATTAATCTAGTCTATTAAAACTGAAGTACAAATATAAATTAACCCTTAAACTACCTAAATATTTACATCTAAAGCCACTACTAGGTAATAAGTATTAATCTGACATACTCATTTATTATTATCATTAATTAACCAAATGATAAGTAATAAAAAAACACGTTTACTCTGATTCTAGACCTACATTTTCAATTTAGGTGAATAGTATCTGGTTTATAATCTACTTATTTCAAATACATTTGACCAGATGAAACATTTATTTCATCATCGAACAAACCACGAACTCAATTGCACATCAAGAAATTTGTGTAGTCATATTAGATATACAACTGGGAACTTATAGTTGAGAATTGTACATCCTATAAATTGATCTATAATTATATATTTTGTGTATGTGTATATGTTTACATTCTACAAAAATATATATCATATAATAATAATAAACCGGTTTATAGATAGACCATCGGTTCAGGTTTAGATAATATAAATTGTGTATATGTTTACATTCTACAAATTTTAAGAATTGATTCCCCAGAATATTCCTACAATAACACAATTTTTGAAACTTTATTATAGTTTAGTAAATCAGGATTTTTTTACATATATAGTATGCATATTAAATTATTTAATACGATTTAGGATCTGTATCTTAACTCCACAAAAAATGTTAACAATATATAGAGTTATTAATCTACAAAAAGTTTATTCTCTATATTTTTTTATTTTAAGATATTGATTTTTTTAAATAATAAAATATATTTGATTTTAGTGTATACATTAATTAACTTTTTTGAAATTCGACACATAAATTAGTTTATTATATTAACTGTTGAATATAAAATATGTCTCATATAATTTAAATGTTATTTTATATATATATTATTAAATGTCATCAAAATATATTAAATTTTTAAAAATATAAAGATAATTCCATTTTGAATATACAACAAACAATATAATGGCTGGTTTGTAGTTATATAAAATGTATATACTTATAAGTTATTAACTTATAATTTTAATGAGACCATACATTTATATATGATTTTATAAAAATTTGTCTTATTATTTTATCGATTTATCTCATATTTTGAATAAAACTTGGAACGAAAAAAAAATTATTATTTTGTAGTGTTTATTAATTTATTGAGTGGGAAATTGAAAATTTACCACAAGTTTGATAACACTTTACAAATTTACCTTTAATAAATGACAATTTTCAAAAAGATCTTTAAATTATAATGAAAATAAACTAAATTATCATTTCTAAAGATTTATAAAATATTTAGAAACCTAACTTCACCCCTTCAACACTAAACCCAAAACAATAATCACTAAAATGTACTCAAATGTTAATATATTTTTGATTGGAGGTATTTTTGCAAAATGATACTTAACTTATGTTATTATTAGCAATTTCTCTTTATTGAGTATTAATTTATAAAGTTTCTACTGTATTACATACAAAAATTAGCATCAAAAACTGAATATAGAAAATAAACAACATGTTGTAAGTAGAGAAGAGAAGAGAGGAATTGGTGTGTATTATTCAATGAGTAATGGATCCTTTATATAGGATTACAATGACTTGGGTACAAAGTTTAACTTGGAGTGGGGAACAAGTATATCTAGAACTTTCCATATGGACATCACCACAATATTCATAACACTTCCCCTTGATGTCCATTGTACCAAAGTGTTTTCCGCCGTAGATGCTGCCTCGTTAAAAACCTTACTAAGAAAACGCAATGGGAAAAACCATGATTAAGGGAAAAAGAGTGCAACACATAATTACTTCCCCTCACGTGTACAAACGTCAAGATCTTTGAGGTGACGCAATCCGATAAGATGAAGTAACTTCTTGGAAGTAGCAGTGTATAACGCCTTGTTGAATAAATCAGTCAAGTTTTCACTTGAACGAACATGTAGAACACAAATATCGCCATTCTTCTATAGTTCATGAATCTTCTTACAGTTTGATCATTTTCTTTGATTCTCTTGATCTTAGAGACTTTAGAACGGTGATAGACTTTTATCTTTGAAATTCTAATATCCCCCTGGGGTGTCTATCATTTGTGCATTCTTTGTTTCCTCGTTAAAACCTTGTCATGGAAAACCCCAATGGGATAAAAACCATGAATAGGAAAAAGAGTACAACCACACATATTATCACATTTCTTCCCCTGGAAGCATGATGCATTCGAGCTAAATATAGCTCTCTTAGAAATTGAGAATAACATAATGAACTATTTTGATTTCTATTATAATATCTTGAGTCTTTAGACTTCTGGTCAATAATTCACTTTTGACATAGACAATAGTTTCTTAGTGTATTTGGACTTTAAACCAAATATCTTTACATACACTTGTCTAATCATTTGTGTTGTATATACGAGTTAATCATACTCTTATTATAAAAGAAACTATTATGACTTTCTTTATTTTCATATGAAATCACATATTTCAATCACGAAAGATTACTAACTTTGCTTAAATAACACTTCATATGGTACTTTAAGACCAAACATATATGAACACCTTAATATAAAATCCTTTAAAGACAATAGGGTATTGTCAAGAGTTTTCTTCCAAAATACAATTTTTATAACTCTTTAGGAGTTGTTATTATATTCAAATCAATCTATTGATATATAATCTCTAGATAAATACGAAGGATGTATTTATTAACCTCTAATATTTATCCCATAAAACATATTATCGAACAGCTAGAGTTTCCAGGAACATGATTTTGATATCATCAATCTTTCATGGATTTTATCTTTCAGAGATTATCATTTTCTATTGGGTCATATAAATCAAGTTCTTCCTTTATTGCTAGATTAATAAGGAACTTGAAAATAGTTGCATCTACCACGTGAGACTATGTATGTTCATAATCAATTGCATATTGATTTTCTTTTGGTGCAACAACTCATTTATATCCCATTTGTTTACACCTTTTGGTGTACGGACTACTGGTCCAGATACTTTTCTCTTTCACGAGAATTTATATCTTTGTCTATTATTTATTTCTGATTTGGCCAATCATTTCTTTGTGTACACTTTTCAACAGACTTTGTTTTATGATCCTCTTTCTCATTCATCATATCAACAACCACTTTGCATGCATAGATATCATCGACGTCGATTTGCTTATCGGTTCCATTCTATTTCATACATGACAAAATTTATTGAGATCTCTTCATTGTCTTAGGTAGTTGAATTTATTTTAGTCATGTTTAACATCTCTTCTGGAGATCATTCAAAAAAATTATTTCCTCTTGACAATTGTTAATTTAGCTCTTTTTCATTTACGAGGATTCTTATCTTTGGAACGAATAAATCTACAACGCTTCACGCGTAACTAGCAGTTTGATATTGTTCTTCTAGAAAAACAATTATTCTTGGAGCATTTACAGCTGATATATGTGACTTGATCAGTCTATTTATATGGGTCAGTAAATGTGTCTGGCAAATGCTTTACTAAGCTCTAATTGAATTATATTTTGGATTTTTTTGACATTCTTTTTAGTCTAAGGATCAATGATAATTTCATATAAACTTATTTAATTTTTCAGCTGCTTATTTTCTCCCCCTTATGTTGGAAATACTAATTCACTTTTAGCATTCATATCGAGTCTTACTTATATTCTTCAGGGATGGCTCTACATTCTTAAGTATCAATGGAGATTCATATCCAACATATATTTCTAACCTCATTTGAAAACTCATCTTAATTAAAGCTCTGTGGTGGAGCAACTGAGATTTATATCGCACATCCAACATTATTAGATGAACTGGTTGGTTTCTGACTCAATACCAAGGTGGGAGAACTAATGATTTCTTATTGGCTTGACGTATACTAGTGGTACTCAAAATGTTTGGCACTTATACCAGTGAATTTTCCATAGTCGTCAAAGACTTTAAGAAGTGAATTTACTGATATTATGAAGATGCATGGTAGGTGATCAGTCCACCAACATCTCTTTTATTTATGCCAATAACTTCCTTTGGCTGGTGAAAACCGTATTACTCTTTTATCTTGTAAGCAAGTAACATATGTCAAATCATTTCAATGATTCTTCTGGATCTTCAATGACTATTCTAAATAAATCATAAAATATCTTTTTGCATCATTACTTAACCAAAATGGTCTAAATAGTTCATGCCAAGTATTTTGTAAACTTCTAGTTTACTATATATTTATCTCCATTACACTAATTTTTGTATAGTACATATATATATAAAATGATGTATATATTCTCTAAATTACTTTTAGAGACTTAAGAATACTTGTGATTGAAGTGAATTTAATATTTTTTTCCTTACTGTCTCAAAATTTCATGGACTTACGTTACGAAAGATTCATCAATCTCAGTTTAGTTAGAAAATCTTCTAGATGTTTCACTTATTATAAAATATGAGATTCTCTAACTCTTCCCCTCAAGATGATAACACTACAAGTTTATCAATCTTGAATGAATCTCATTTTTGAATCAATAATATACCTTTTTGGGTCATGTATTCTTTCTTAGATCCTTATAACTTTTGAGACTTATAAGAATATAATACAATAAGGCTTTCTTATATGCAGAAATATTATGTGCTCTTCTAGAGCATTCATATATATATATATATATCCTTGTATTGTACTCACAATAATTTTCTTTCATCTTTAGATGATTGAATCATATTTTTTCTTTATTACCATCTTTATTTTATCAACTTCAAGTGAGAATATAAGTTCTCAAAAAACTATTTGGTCTTGAACTTGAGCATAACTATATATATATATATATATATATATATATATATATATATATATATATATATATATATATCCACATTCAAGTCTACAACCACTTTTATTTTCATTTTCCTTACCAATATTATTTGTGTGGATTTTCTTTCTCAAAGTGTCAAATTCTCTTCAAGAGAACAAATTATAACCACCTAGATGTGATTTATGATCTTACATCAATAGTCTATTGTTTTCTGAGTCTAAAGGAGAAAAAATACAAGTATGTATTCTTTAATATCTTTGCATCACTGATATTCTCTTCAGAAATATTTTACTTTTAAAATTTAGCATCCAACATAGTTGGGCTTTATTTACAGACTTCAAGTCTTGTAATCTTTAGATGCAAAACACATAATGAGCTTTAGGTAATCACATTCAGGTGATTATACATTTCTTTGGATTGTTCTCCAAAACTTATGGATCTTTTAAGGCCAAACCTTAAACTTAAAACTCTCGTATACACAATGGTAATAAACAATAATACTAATAAGATATATTTACAAGTTATATATCTCGAATTCGTTTTCTAAAAAGATTTTTTTATTATTATTACATCTATATTACATGCACTCAACATGAGACTTTTACAGTATTGTATGCACACATATATGTAAATAATATATTACATGCATTCAACCATAACATTTTATTACTATATTATATGTATTCATATATATTACATGCACTAAGCCCTAAATTTTAAACTAACGTGCAATATCTTATCAAATCTAGTAAATAATTATTAACCTATGAATCCAATATGTATATTTTATTTATTGCATAAAATGCAAAGTATAAATGCGTATAAAATGTTCATTAACAGTGAATGTGATCAATGAATAAATTTAATTAGTAGTTATAAATCAAGGTTGCCAATATGCAATTATGAATAAATGTGAATTAACAACCTACATATATAAATATGTCAAAAAAATCAAACTCGTGTATGTGTAAAGTGTTAAAAGTTAAACTTGTCACTAAATGAAGAAACATCGTAATAACTCTATAAGAAAATAAATAATGTATTATGCAGTAACGTGATGACTTTTAATAATAAAATATAAGCATCACATATGATTAATAAAGAGAACACATACTATTGAGCATTAGCTTAGAAAAATCGACAAGATCTCTTTTCAATCGAATGATTTTCTTTCCTTGAAACAAGGATAGATCAATATTGTCGACTAAAGCTCCTAAGCTCATACTGTGTATGAATCTATTCTTACAAACCATGAATTGATAATAAGCATGATTTGAAGGAGTGGATATAGACTAAATATATAACATAATGAAAATCTATACCTATTAACTCAAGATCGCTAAAGCTTCGTGCTGATAACGTGTTGTAAGTAGAGAAGAGAAGAGAGGAATTGGTGTATATTATTCAATTATTAATAGATCCTTTATATAGGATCCCTATAGATTACAATGACTTGGGTACAAAGTTTAACTTGGAGTGGGGAACAAGTATATTTAGAACTTTTCATATGGACATCACCACAATATTCATAACACAACAAAAATAATCTTTCATATACATACTATCACATACATGGAAAATATGTCAATCTTTCAATTTAATTTTTGATAGGTATTTAATAGGCGATATCCCTTTTATAAAACTTCCTCATGGTAGAAAACAAAATGTTCTATAACACAATCGTTATCTACAAAGGTAACTAACCAAATATGATATATTTTAAATTAATGTGAAATATTTTATCGATATGTGAATAAAAATTAATTTAATTTGAAATATTTATCTTAAAAACCATCCAATACCTAATTATTATTTATTAAGAACTAAAAATGTTTAAAACACATATAAGCAAGAGAAATTGTTAAGAATAGCATAAGCTAAGTTTCACTTTTCAAAAATACACTATCAAAAATATATTACTATTTGGATTTACACTTTAGTGATTATTGTTTAGGCTTTAGTGTTAAATGGGTGATTTTGAGTTTTTAAATTTTTAATAAATATTTAAAAAATTACGTAAGTTTATTTTCATCAAATAAATTAAAGTACTTTTTTAAAATATTCATTCATTAAAAGTAAATTTGCAAAGTGGTATTAAATTTAGGGTGAATATGAAACTTCCCCTATAAGTAATCAATTAATATGTTTTGTATCTAATGTGTGGCTATTTTATTATATAACTTCAAAATTGCAGTATTTTATTCACAGTTTTTCAGGAGTGATAAGTTAAACAATGTTAGTTGACGAAACACAAGATCAATAAAATTCTCATCTAATCTTATCATTAATGTTGCTGTCAAATCTTAAATTAAGTTCAACAAACTATGAAATAATATATTCATACCTATCCAACTACTTTAGTTTTTTATTTTCAATCGGTGGCGTTTGTGACTAACAAAACACACAATTATTGGTCTAGGCACAGCGGTTGCTTGCGATACCTGAACCAAAACAAAGACCTGGACGAGTCTTAATATAACTCGTATTCACTACTTCGTCGATATTTAACTTGTAAAATCGAGTATTTGATCTAATCAAATCGATTATTAATGACGTCAAAATAGACCGCAATCCGTGGTTTATGTCCAAGCAGCCCAGTAACAAAGCGAGTCTGGACACAACGGGCCGTCTGGCGTGGACAAAAACAAAATTGAGTCCGCTGCAGATTCGTCTACTTAGACGCAGATTAGCTCACTTAGAATTTTTAAAGTTAAAAGTTTTAAAGGAATATATAGATTATGAATAATAACTTGAGACACATGTTTAAAAAATATTTTACTATCTATAACAACAAAATGTTTGAGCTATTTAAAATATAAATAAAGATGAAAACTGAAACACACAAAAATAAACAAGACATCTACAGAAAATTGTATTTCATATTTGCACAACATAATTGGGTTTTATGTTTCTTTTAGCAATTTTAAAATCTACTATTATAGCAAACACAGATAAGTTAATTTTGTAATCAACTATCTCAACATTTTAACCTTTACTTGTTTTGTATGAGTTGATATAGTAAGCTTATGAATGATTTTTGACTTTTGTATTTTAGTTCATTATAGGTTTGGTATTCTCAATATTACTAATTACTGGACACAAGTATTGAATGATAATTAAAACAAACATATTATATCTAAGTAATTCAAATGATAAGAATAGTGTAAAGTATATTTGCTTACGCTTTCTCGTTTTTCTATAGTTCTTTTATCATTATTTTTTTAATAATAAAATGCATATCATTAACAAAAGAAAAAGTCATTGATTTATTTTTTATAAGTCACATTCATTCTAAAATAACAATTTAGCATGAAAACTATATAATATATTTTTTATATATTATGAGTGGAGACCCGCGGGTTAGCCCGCAAAAATAGCTTAGCTATGCAGGACGGGCTTGGATATACATACTTATATATATATATATATATATATAAACCACAACATACAATGGACCAATCCGCACAGTCCATAGAAAAGTTGAACCCGCTACGGATTGGACTACTTAGACCCGGATTTGCCCGTCTGACATCTTTATTGATCATCAAGTAATCTATTCAAATTACTTATAAGTACAATGCAAGTACCAAGTATTAAAATAAAGTAACTAATTAATGTTATTTGCCTTGTTGCTTGTTTTTGTAAATAAATAAAAATATGATTTACTAAATCTTAGTAAAATAAGTTATTTATATTTCTATTTTCATAAGTGAATAAATAATATGTGATATATTTATATAAGTATATTAGAGTTTTTCTTTCTTATATATTATATTTTGAATTGACTAAAATATAAGAAAATAATCATATATTCTTTATAAATAATAAATTTATTTTAGTTTTAAATTTCGACAAATTAGCAAATAATTGACTAATAATTTTTGAAGTAAT
Source organism: Moricandia moricandioides (assembly GCA_905132885.1). Taxonomy (NCBI): domain Eukaryota; kingdom Viridiplantae; phylum Streptophyta; class Magnoliopsida; order Brassicales; family Brassicaceae; genus Moricandia; species Moricandia moricandioides. The sequence continues at coordinate 11,878 of CAJHQQ010004844.1, read as the reverse complement.
ATTAATTTATAAAGAAGAAGTAATAAAATAAGTAAATAACTTGCAAGTCCGTCAATTTTTAGCAAGTACTTGGAATTGTAAATACTCATTTTTAACAAATCAAGAATAATTATTATTTTTTAGGAGTTTTGTAAAAGTGACTCAAAATTTCAACTCAAATGCAAAACTAACACACCATTTTTTAGAACTTTCATTTGTCTTATTCACCCTAGATTTTTGAGTTATTCATGAAAATGCCATTATTTTTTTTAAATGAGTGTTTTACTCTATCATCCTCATCTTCATCAAGTATTTACAATATTGTCATTGTCATCAATACATCAACCACCATGAACAACCATTTTGAAGCTCTTAATGCACAAAAGATTGATTTTTTTTCTCTTATTTTCGCATTTGTTATTCACACAAACTATATCTCTTTCACTTTCTCTCAAAATTCATCCAAAAAATTCAAGATTTTGATTTCAAACTGTGTAAGGTTCATATAAACATTGAAACTCATAATTTTTGGTCATTAGTGAGTTGGTAGCATTCTTGGTGAAGTTTTATGAGTTTAGAGAAGTTAAAAAAGTCATCTCACAAATTCAAGATATGAAATTGATTTTTTTTTTAGATTTGTTCGTGAAGAATACTTCTCTAGAAATCTTCTGGTCAATGCATAGGTTAGTTTTGCAATTAATTTTTTCTATGTTTTTTGTAGAATACTTCTCTAGAAGTCTTCTACATTTCCTTTGTTAACAAAAAAAACAGAGAGAACCGAGAAGACTTCCCTAGAATTCTTTTCAGATAAACAAGTTAATTTTGCAATTGACCAAAGTTTGTCAGAAATTTGACTTTTTATAGAAGACTTCCCAGAAAGTCTTCTTTATTGTTTAATGAAGTCTTCCCACTGTCACTAGAAGTCTACGTGTGTTACTTTTGCAATTGACTATTAATACTAAAAAAATATTATTTACAAGAAGACTTCTTAAGAAGTTTTCTAAAATTTTATTCCTTGTTTTTGGTAAACATTTGGCTCCGAGAGAAGACTTCCCTAGAAGTCTTCTCTGAAAAAGTCAAATATAGTCAATTGCAAAAGTAACCTAAGAAGACTTCTTGCGACAGTGAGAAGACTTCATGTGAACGTAAGAAGTCTTCTATAAAAAGTCAAATTTTTGATAAACTTTGGTCAATTGCAAAACTAACATTTTTATCATAGAAGACTTCTCTAGAAATCTTCTCTGAGATTTTCGAAAAAAAATGAAAATCAAAAGTAAGCCAATATTTACAAAGAAAGACTTCTCAAGATGTCTTTTGTAGAGTAGACTTCTTAAGAAATCTTCCTTCATAAATTTGCAATTGCAAAAATGACCTAAACGGAAGACTTCTTATGAAGTCTTCTACGTCAATATTTATTAAACTTCAATTTTATCAAAACTTAAAGTAATTTTTTCTTGTTAATTAATGTGTATTAGTCAATATTGGGGCTCTTAAGTGAAATTCATAATTTAATTAGTGATAATTATGAGGTTACAAACGTTCATATTTATTAATGTTTATAGCTAAAATGAGAAGACTTACAGGGAAGTCTTCCGTGAAAAAACTTACAGGGAAGTTTTCCGTGAGAAGACTTACAGGGAAGTCTTCTACGCTCTATATTGTAAAATTTGTTAAGTAATTTCAATATATATTTTCTAAATTTCAAAAGTGTCAAGTAACTTAAACAATATCAAGTCATGTGGTTTAATGTGTCTTCTTCTATCTTAAGATATACTTTTTAATTTGTATGAAATTTAAAATTACAATTTTCACTTAAAATTTAAGTTTTCCGCTTCCGAGAAGACTTTTCCAGATGTCTTCTGAGAGAAGACTTAAATTTTTCTAGTGATACTTATGCAT
>CAJHQQ010004844.1:0-5000 GCA_905132885.1 Moricandia moricandioides | reverse complement strand
ATTTTAATAAAAATATAAATAAATACTTAAAATTAAAATATTTTTTTAAATAGTTTCAAAAAGCATTTTTTTAAAGTGTGCAAAAAAAAATTCAAAGTTTTTCCTTAGAAAAGTTTATACAAATTTTTGAATTTAAAAGGTATAATTCAAAAACTTAAAAAAAATAATATTTTTTCTATTTTTCTATTTTATTTATTGAAATAATTATTTATATTTAAAAAAATGGCATAAATGGTTTTTGCCTCTTTAATGGAATCTCATACATAAGTATTTTTGAAAATATCCATTTAGAAAAAATAAACATGAATAATAGTACCAAATGGAAGATAAAAGTGAAAATTTCCCCTTCCAAAATCCTATTTCTTAAATCTAAACTCTACGTATAAGTTTATTAAACCAATAAGTGTAATGAAACTTTTAATCATTTTGACTCTTGTAGGGTTTTTTTATGATAAAAAAAATTATGATCTTCTCAGGAAATTTCTCATTAAGTAATCATCAAATTCTTTTTTTTATTATTAATCGACAAATTCTTAACAAGAAAATTAAATAAACGTTGTCTTTTTAGGGGTGGTTGATGCAAAGTTGCAAACAGTCATTATTTTATATCGACAGGATATTAAAAGAATTTGGATAAAGTTTTGTTCAGTTTATTCTACATTTCAGTCAACTTTGGCCAAGGGTTAGTCATATGCAAATGTTTTTTAGTAGCAAAAAATTCTGATTTCTACTGATGTCAGGGAGTTAATTTGGATTTTCTTGATGAAAAGACTAATGAGTTGAAAACAGACAAATGAATAAAGCTAAAAAAAGCAGTCGCACAATTTTTCCGAAACCACTTTTTGATTATATAAACTTTTGAATACGATCTAATGAAATATGAACACGAAAACACTTTTTCTTACATGAAGCAAAGAATAATTCCCTGATAATCCCAACCAGAGAAATACAATAAAAATAAGGAAAAGTTTGGATAATGATAATTTTAAGAATACCGAAAGTGAGTCAGCGAACGAAAGTAGTAGAAAAAAGAAATGAATAATTCTGTTCTACTCTTTTCTAAAAAAAATTTTAAATTTTTTTTTTTAAATAAAAAATTTATTTCGATCATTTTTTTCTTAAGTGTTATTTTTGTAAAAAAAACTTAAAAATAGTTATTTGAAAAAATTGTACGTTTTTGATTAACATCTAGTAGTATGAGATTTATTATTCGAGATCCGGATTTGATCTGTGATCCGATTCGGATCCACTCCAAAAATATAGATATCTGGAAGGGTCGGATCCAGATTCGGATAGTAAATATTGGACTCGTCAAAATCAAATCTAGATCCAAATATCTATTTTTAGTTTGGATATCTGGATCCATAATTTTTATTGATAATTATTTCAAAAATAATAATATATATAAAAACTAATTTTATTTATTATATTTTTATTTCTATAATATATATATATATATATATATAATATATATATATATATTGTAAAAATATACATAGAAATGATTTAAAACATTATATATACTTTTATTTTAAATCATTGTTAATATTTTATTTATTTTAAGGATCTAAATTCGGATTCGGATATTCGCCGGATATTACAATTTTGAAAAAAAAATTTAATATCCAGATATCCGTGAACCTTGGATCCATGAAAATAGTAAAAACATGGATTCTTCGGAATAAGAATTTGAATCCAAGTATCTTAATGTACCTCATAAATCTGATCCTTTCTAGGGACTAACATCTAGTGTGTAGAGATATGTGCAACAAGTTCCATTTATTAAAAACAGAATTAAATAGAAAAAAAAAAGCCAGGAGTTAAAGACAAAGAAAGAGGAACCTTGTTTTTCTTTTTTGGTCAAAGAGAAACCTTCTTCGTTATGAACCGAAAGGAAAACGTCAACAACGACCAACTAACTTACCTTCTCTCAATCTTTATGGTCTCTTTGCTGGTCTGTCTCCATCCATTATGTCACTCTCTTCTTACTCTATCTTTAATTTTATATCTATTTATTAGCTTTAGTTATTGGCTAATTTGTCGACAAGAAAAGAAAATATTGGCTAACTGTTAGTACTAACTATGGTAAATCTAAGCTAATTTAAAAGTGAAACTGTACTAATCATAAGTTTCATAATTTAAGTAAAACTGTACTTCCTTGTTAAACAAAAGTTTAAATATTTATTTCATTTATTTATTTTAAAATAATGTAATAATTCATATTCTTAAAAAATCTTATTATTTCAAAATTAAATGATTTTAAATGTAAAAAAAGAAAACTATTTATAATTCAAATTTCAACTTACAGTATTATTTACCTTAAAAAATGGAATAATTAAAAAAATTGAAGTAAAACATCTGATGCTAATTAGATAAATAAGGAAAAGTTGAAAAAAAAAGTAATCAAGATGTAGTTGTCAACTAACGGATTCAAGGTAGTTATTCTCTTAGAGCAAATCGAGTTACCTTTTTTTTGCTATCAAACATTAATGGGTGATAGAAGTTCGAACTCTCGACCTCAGGATTACCTTTGTGAAAACGCCTCTTTGACTGAGGGGCTGGCTCTACGAACAGCTATGGCATCCTGAAAGATGTTAAAACACTAGTCGAAGCTTTTGACTTTGTTTCTTTTCATTGCGTAAACAAAGCATTTATTTCTGTAGTTGATGGGTCAGCAAACAGATTCTCAATGCTGTTGTATCCGAGTTAAGATTAAATGAAATCATTGGTGTACAAAATATATATATATATATATATCTAAATTTTGGGCTTTAGATATATTTTTGAAAACTATAAAACAATATATATATATATATATATATATATATATATATATATTTAGATATTTAATTTTGGGCTTAAATATATATATATATATATATATTATAAAAGAGCTTTTTAAAGAATATATAGATGTCCAGAATTTTACACCCATTTTCAATCAACCTCATAGATTTTCTTAAGACTAACATATTTTGTGATTTACTCTAAAAAGGGTAGCTTTATCTATAGTCAACAAGATAATAAATATTTCCTTATATATATATATATATATATTTCATCGTTCCAATATAAACGTAGTTTTAATATTTTAATGTGAAGTAAAAAATAAACTAAAATATGTCAATATATTCTTACAAAGCATATGCAGTTAGTTCCCAATAAAACATTAACTACAGTACTAATAAACGATTAAATTAACATACTAACTACCCACACCTAAGTTAATATGTCAAATTTTCTTACAAAGGATGCAGTTAGTTCCCCCCATTTAAACATTAATTACAGTACTAATAAACGATCAAATTAACATATTAATTACCCACACCGTAATTAAAAGAGTGTCAGTTTAAATATAAATTTTCTTAATACTAACATATTTTGTGATTTAAACTAAACGACCAGCTTTATCTTCTTATGGTCAACAAGATGATAAATAATTCCTCACAATACACACACACAATATATATAATAGTTTAAATATTTTAAAGCGAAGTACCAAATAAACTAAAAAATTTATGGTATCTTTAACAAAATCGTTTCTTAAATTTTTTTCTATTTTAGATTTTAATCAATTTAAAATTAGGAAATTATATATTTCATAACAGAATTTACACTAAACATCGTAAAAAATATTTTGAAAAAATTATGTTAAAATATATTTATTTTAAATAATAAATAGTACTTAGTACGTAGTAATACCAAACATTTTTCTTAATCTATTTATAGAAATGCATAATCTCCATAAAAGTAGATGATATATCATTATCAATTGAGCTTCTATATATATAGATATATAAAAAAGCTTTTCGGTTGTTATAGATTATATATATAAGTTCAGTTGATTACGATAATACATCTATTTCACAGATAATATATTGTTCTACTTTTTTAACATCTAATGTATAAGCTTCAATTTTAAAATAAAACATTTTTATAAAATTGCAGTTGTCCTCAAATATGAGATATATCAAAATGTTATTTTAAATAATCAATTTATAAATTTGATCTTCATTTAATATATATATATATATATATATATATATATATATATATATATATATATATATATATTAATTGAAGTTTGAGACGAACATTCTGAGTATATACTGAATTTATATGGATACATAAACAATGATTATGACAGGAATGATAACCTTAGACGAAATATATGCATAGAATTTTTCTTTACACTAGTCAAATCAATTACATCATCATATAATCTATATTTTAATTATATAAGATGATTAAACTATCTGAACCAAACAATAGCAGCTTAAAGCTAAGCCTCTCACGAGCAGCGTCGCTGCGCGGGGAGGAGCATCTCAAAGTATGGGGCAAAGGATCAAGCGCTTTGACTTTGTCTCCCGGGATCCACCACAGGTTGGGTTTGAGAGCCGTGTGATGGGTGACTATCCAGCACGGTTCGGAGAGCACTTTTAGTCTTTGTTGGTGAATGGAAGCCCCCCTATCAAGCAAAAAAGAAGCGGCTCTTTCTACGGTGGGGTCACTATTGACTCTATTTATTATTATGGTAAATTTGTGTATCAAGATGTAAATCTGAGATCTTATTTCGGTTCGATACGTCCACCTACGAGACTCACCTTTGGCTTTCGTCTCGGTAGGTGTATTTTTCTACATTTTCCTAAAAGAACATTCATTCATTTCTTTCTTCCCCGTCGACCACGACGACTGAAACGACGTGAAAAAACTAGACCCAGAAAGGAGAAGGGCCGGTGGTGGACGACATTCGGGAAAGCCGGGCCGATCGGGTGTCTTCGCGACGATACAGAAGAAGAACGAAACGAAGTGAGAGGCCGGGGGGCAAGGAAAAGAGTCGAGTCGATCAGGCTCGACGACCGAAAGAAGCAAAACGAAATCCGGGGGTGGACGAAAAAAAACAACGCTATGGATACCATGACCGATCACCATCGATAAAGAAGAATCTTTCTAAATCACTTCGGATCAGCGGGGCCTTCAAGCATCCGAAATACGCCGGG
>CAJHQQ010004843.1:0-23056 GCA_905132885.1 Moricandia moricandioides | reverse complement strand
GGGTAAACTGGATTCAGTTCGGTTAAAAGTGGGATAACTTCTTCATCATAACTCCTATGATATTGATTCAACTTCAGGGTGATTATCCACTGATTTATGAGTCCAAATCAAGATTTCTTACATCTTGATTCATTATGGTTTGTTTAGAATCAAGAAGAAATTTCCAACTCTCCAAACAGGGCAAACTGGAATCACTTCGGTTAAAAGTGGGATAACTTCTTCATCATAACTCCTATGAATCTTGATTCAACTTCAGGGTGATTCTACACTGATTTATGAGTCCAAATCAAGATTCTTACATCGTAATTCATTCTGGTGTTTATTTGTATCAAAGAAGAAATTGCCAAATCTCCAAACAGGGTGAACTGGATTCAGTTTGGTTAAAAGTGGGATAACTTCTTCATCATAACTCCTATGATATTGATTCAACTTCAGGGTGATTATCCACTTATTTATGAGTCCAAATCAAGATTCTTACATCTTGATTCATTATGGTTTGATTAGAATCAAGAAGAAACTGCCAACTCTCCAAATAGTGCAAACTAAAATCGCTTCAGTTAAAATTGGGATAACTTCTTCATCATAACTCCAATGATCTTGATTCAACTTCAGGGTGATTTACACAAATTTATGAGTACAAATCAAGCTTCTTACATCGTGATTTCATTCTGGTTTGATTTGAATCAAGAAGAGAATTTCCAAATCTCCAAACAGGGTAAACTGGAATCACTTCGGTTAAAAGTGGGATAACTTCTTCATCATAACTCCTATGATCTTGATTAAACTTCAGGGTGATTCTAAACTGATTAATGAGTCCAAATCAAGCTTCTTACATCGTGATTAATTCTGGTTTTATTAGTATCAAGAAGAAATTGCCAAATCTCCAAACAGGGTAAACTGGATTCACTTCGGTTAAAAGTGAGATAACTTCTTCATCATAACTCCTATGATATTGAATCAACTTCAGGGTGATTATCCACTGATTTATGAGTCCAAATAAAGATTCTTAAATCTTGATTCATTATGCTTTGATTAGAATCAAGAACAAATTGCCAACATCTCCAAACAGGGCAAACTGGAATCACTTCGGTTAAAAGTGGGATAATTTCTTTATCATAACTCCTATGATCTTGATTCAACTTCATGGTGATTCTACACTGATTTATGAGTCCAAATCAAGATTCTTACATCGTGATTCATTATGGTTTTATTTGTATCAAGAAGAAATTGCCAAATCTCCAAACATGGTAAACTTGATTCAGTTTGGTTAAAAGTGGGATAACTTCTTCATCATAACTCCTATGATCTTGATTCGACTTCAGGGTGATTCTAAACTATTTATGAGTCCAAATCAAGCTTATTAAATCTTGATTCGTTCTGGTTTGATTAGAATCAAGAAGAAATTGCCAAATCTCCAAATAGGGTAAACTGGAATTTACTTCGGTTAAAAGTGGGATAACTTGTTCATCATAACTCCTATGATATTGATTCAACTTCAGGGTGATTTGCACAAAATTATGTGTCCAAATCAAGCTTCTTACGTCGTAATTCATTCTGGTTTGATTTGAATCAAGAAGAAATTGCAAAATCTCCAAACAGGGTAAACTGGAATCACTTCGGTTAAAAGTGGGATAACTTCTTCATCATAACTCCTATGATTTTGATTTCAAAATTCAGAGTGATTCTAAACTGATTTAATGAGTCCAAATCAAGCTTCTTACATCGTGATTCATTCTGGTTTTATTAGTATCAAGAAGAAATTGCCAAATCTCCAAACCGGGTAAACTGGATTTACTTCGGTTAAAAGTGGGATAACTTCTTATCATAACTCCTATGATATTGATTCAACTTCAGGGTGATTATCCACTGATTTATGAGTCCAAATAAAGATTCTTACATCTTGATTCATTCTGGTTTTATTAGTATCAAGAAGAAATTACCAAATCTCCAAACAGGGTAAACTGGATTCACTTCGGTTAAAAGTGGGATAACTTCTTTATCATAACTCCTATGATATTGATTCAACTTCAGGGTGATTATCCACTGATTTATGAGTCCAAATCAAGATTCTTACATCTTGATTCATTATGCTTTGATTAGTATCAAGAAGAAATTGCCAACTCTCCAAACAGGGCAAATTGGAATCACTTCGGTTAAAAGTGGGATAACTTCTTCATCATAACTCCTATGATCTTGATCCAACTTCAGGGTGATTGTACACTAATATATGAGTCCAAATCAAGCTTCTGACATCATGATTCATTCTGGTTTTATTAGTATCAAGAAGAAATTGCCAAATCTCCAAACAGGGTAAACTGGATTCACTTCGGTTAAAAGTGGGATAACTTCTTCATCATAACTCCTATGATATTGATTCAACTTCAGGGTCACTATACACTGATTTATGAGTCCAAATCAAGATTCTTACATCGTGATTCATTCTTGTTTTATTAGTATCAAGAAGAAATTGCCAACTCTCAAAACAGAGCAAAATGGAATCACTTCGGCTAAAAGTGGGATAACTTCTTCATCATAACTCCTATGATCTTGATCCAACTTCAGGGTGATTGTACACTGATATATGAGTCCAAATCAAGCTTCTTACATCGTTATTCATTCTGGTTTTATTAGTATCAAGAAGAAATTGCCAAATCTCCAAACAGGGTAAACTGGATTCACTTCGGTTAAAAGTGGGATAACTTCTTCATCATAACTCCTATGATGTTGATTCAACTTCAGGGTAATTTACACTAATTTATGAGTACAAATCAAGCTTCTTACATTGTGATTCATTCTGGTTTGATTTGAATCAAGAAGAAATTGCCAAATCTCCAAACAGGGTAAACTGGAATCACTTCGGTTAAAAGTGGGATAACTCCTATGATCTTGATTAAACTTCAGAGTGATTCTAAACTGATTAATGAGTCCAAATCAAGCTTCTTACATTGTGATTCATTCTGGTTTTATTAGTATCAAGAAGAAATTGCCAAATCTCCAAACAGGGTAAACTGGATTCACTTCGGTTAAAAGTGGGATAACTTCTTTATCATAACTCCTATGATATTGATTCAACTTCAGGGTGATTATCCACTGATTTATGAGTCCAAATCAAGATTCTTACATCTTGATTCATTATGATTTGATTAGAATCAAGAAGAAATTGCCAACTCTCCAAACAGGGCAAACTGGAATCACTTCGGTTAAAAGTGGGATAACTTCTTCATCATAACTCCTATGATCTTGATTCAACTTCAGGGTGATTCTACACTGATTTATGAGTCCAAATCAAGATTCTTACATCGTGATTCATTCTGGTTTTATTTGTATCAAGAAGAAATTGCCAAATCTCCAAACAGGGTAAACTGGATTCAGTTCGGTTAAAAGTGGGATAACTTCTTCATCATAACTCCTATGATATTGATTCAACTTCAGGGTGATTATCCACTTATTTATGAGTCCAAATCAAGCTTCTTACATCGTGATTCATTCTGGTTTTATTAGTATCAAGAAGAAATTGCCAAATCTCCAAACAGGGTAAACTGGATTCACTTCGGTTAAAAGTGGGATAACTTCTTCATCATAACTCCTATGATATTGATTCAACTTCAGGGTGATTTACACTAATTTATGAGTACAAATCAAGCTTCTTACATCGTGATTCATTCTGGTTTGATTTGAATCAAGAAGAAATTGCCAAATCTCCAAACAGGATAAACTGGAATCACTTTGGTTAAAAGTGGGATAACTTCTTCATCATAACTCCTATGATCTTGATTAAACTTCAGAGTGATTCTAAACTGATTAATGAGTCCAAATCAAGCTTCTTACATCGTGATTCATTCTGGTTTTATTAGTATCAAGAAGAAATTGCCAAATTTCCAAACATGGTAACTGGATTTACTTCGGTTAAAAGTGGGATAACTTCTTTATCATAACTCATATGATATTGATTCAACTTCAGGGTGATTATCCACTGATTTATGAGTACAAATCAATATTCTTACATCTTGATTCATTATGGTTTGATTAGAATCAGAAGAAATTGCCAACTCTCCAAACAGGGCAAACTGGAATCACTTCGGTTAAAAGTGGGATAACTTCTTCATCATAACTCCTATGATCTTGATTCAACTTCAGGGTGATTCTACACTGATTTATGAGTCCAAATAAAGATTCTTACATCGTGATTCATTCTGGTTTTATTTGTATCAAGAAGAAATTGCCAAATCTCCAAACAGGGTAAACTGGATTCAGTTCGGTTAAAAGTGGGATAACTTCTTCATCATAACTCCTATGATATTGATTCAACTTCAGGGTGATTATCCACTTATTTATGAGTCCAAATCAAGATTCTTACATCTTGATTCATTATGGTTTGATTAGAATCAAGAAGTAATTGCCAACTCTCCAAATAGTGCAAACTAAAATCGCTTCAGTTAAAATTGGGATAACTTCTTCATCATAACTCCAATGATCTTGATTCAACTTCAGGGTGATTTACACTAATTTATGAGTACAAATCAAGCTTCTTACATCGTGATTCATTCTGGTTTGATTTGAATCAAGAAGGAATTGCCAAATCTCCAAACAGGGTAAACTGGAATCACTTCGGTTAAAAGTGGGATAACTTCTTCATCATAACTCCTATGATCTTGGTTAAACTTCAGGGTGATTCTAAACTGATTAATGAGTCCAAATCAAGCTTCTTACATCGTGATTAATTCTGGTTTTATTAGTATCAAGAAGAAATTCCCAAATCTCCAAACAGGGTAAACTGGATTCACTTCGGTTAAAAGTGGGATAACTTCTTCATCATAACTCCTATGATATTGATTCAACTTCAGGGTGATTATCCACTGATTTATGAGTCCAAATCAAGATTCTTACATCTTGATTCATTATGGTTTGATTAGAATCAAGAAGAAATTGCCAAACTCTCCAAACAGGGCAAACTGGAATCACTTCGGTTAAAAGTGGGATAACTTCTTTATCATAAATCCTATGATCTTGATTCAACTTCATGGTGATTCTACACTGATTTATGAGTCCAAATGCAAGATTCTTACATCGTGATTCATTATGGTTTTATTTGTATCAAGAAGAAATTGCCAAATCTCCAAACAGGGCAAATTGGAATCACTTCGGTTAAAAGTGGGATAACTTCTTCATCATAACTCCTATGATCTTGATCCAACTTCAGGGTGATTGTACACTGATATATGAGTCCAAATCAAGCTTCTGACATCGTGATTCATTCTGGTTTTATTAGTATCAAGAAGAAATTGCCAAATCTCCAAACAGGGTAACCTGGATTCACTTCGGTTAAAAGTGGGATAACTTCTTCATCATAATTCCTATGATATTGATTCAACTTCAGGGTCACTATACACTGATTTATGAGTCCAAATCAATATTCTTACATCGTGATTCATTCTTGTTTTATTAGTATCAAGAAGAAATTGCCAACTCTCCAAACAGAACAAAGACTAAATGCTTCACATAACTCCTATGATTTGTTCAATCAGGGTGATTAACTGATTTATGAGTCAAATCAAAAGCTCTATTGATCGTGATTCACACTGGATCCACTTCGGTAAAAGTGGGATAACTCTTCATCATACTCCTATGATATTGATTCAACTTCAGGGTGATTATCCACTGATTTATGAGTCCAAATAAAGATTCTTACATCTTGATTCATTATGGTTTGTTATAGAATCAAGAAGAAATTGCCAATCTCCAAACAGGGTAAACTGGAATCACTTCGGTTAAAAGTGGAATAACTTCTTTATCATAAGTCCAATGCTATTGATTCAACTTCAGGATGATTCTGCACTGATTTATGAGTCAAATCAAGCTTCTTACATCTTGATTCATTTTGGTTTTGATTAGAATCAAGAAGAAATTGCCAAATCTCCAAAACAAGGGTAAACTGGATTCATTTCGGTTAAAAGTGGGATAACTTCTTTACCATAACTCCAATGATATTGATTCAACTTCAGGGTGATTCTACAATGATTTATGAGTTCAAATCAAGCTTCTTACATCGTGATTCATTCTGGTTTGATTAGAATCAATAAGAAATTGCCATATCTCCAAACAGGGTAAACTGGATTTTACTTCGGTTAAAAGTGGGATAACTTCTTCATCATAACTCCTATGATATTGATTCAACTTCAGGGTGATTTACACTGATTTATGAGTATAATCAAGCTTCTTATATCGTGATTCATTCTGGTTTGATTTGAATCAAGAACAAATTACCAAATCTCCAAACAGGGTAAACTGGAATCACTTCGGTTAAAAGTCGGATAACTTCTTCATCATAAGTCCTATGATATTGATTCAACTTCGGGGTGATTATCCACTGATTTATGAGTACAAATCAAGATTCTTACATCTTGATTCCTTATGGTTTGAATAGAATCAAGAAGAAATTGCAAACTCTCCAAACAGGGCAAACTGGAATCACTTCGGTTTAAAAGTGTGATAACTTCTTCATCATAACTCCTATGGTCTTGATTCAACTTCAGGGTGATTCTACACTGATTTATGAGTCGAAATCAAGCTGCTTACATCGTGATTCATTCTGGTTTTATTAGTATCAAGAAGAAATTGCCAAATCTCCAAACAGGGTAAACATGATTCACTTTGGTTAAAAGTGGGATAACATCTTCATCATAACTCCTATGATATTGATTCAACTTCAGGGTGATTTACCACTGATTTATGAGTATAAATCAAGCTTCTTATATCGTGATTCATTCTGGTTTGATTTGAATCAAGAAACAAATTGCCAAAATCTCCAAACAGGGTAAACTGGAATCACTTCGGTTAAAAAGTGCGGATAACTTCTTCATCATAAGTCCTATGATATTGATTCAACTTCGGGGTGATTATCCACTGATTTATGAGTACAAATCAAGATTCTTACATCTTGATTCCTTATGGTTTGAATAGAATCAAGAAGAAATTGCAAAACTCTCCCAAACAGGGGCAAACTTGGTAATCAACTCGGTTTAAAAGGTGATAACTCTTCATCATATACTCCTATGGTCTTGATTCAACTTCAGGGTGATTTCTACCACCAGATTTTATGAGTCCAAATCAAGGCTGCTTACATCGGATTCATTCTGGTTTTATAGTATCCAAGAAGAAATGCCAACTCTGCCAAACAAGGGTAAACAATGATACCACTTTGGTTAAAAGTGGGGATAACTCCTTCATCATCAACTCCTATTGATATTGATTCAACTTCAGGGTGATTATCCCATTGATTTTTGAGGTACCAAATCAAGATTCCTTTACATCTTTGGATTCCATTATGGTTTGATCCTAGAGACTCAGGAAGAAATTGGCCAACTCTCCAAAACTGGCAAACTGGAATCACTTTGGTTAAAAGTGGGGATAACTTCTATCATCACTAACCTCCTGATGATCTTGATTCAACTTCAGGGGTGATTCTACACTGATTTATGAGTCAAATCAAGATTCTTACATCGTGATTCATTCTGTTTTATTTGTATCAAGAAGAAATTACCAAATCTCCAAACAGGGGTAAACTGGAGTCACTTCGGTTAAAAGTGGGACAACTTCTTCATCATAAATCCTATGATCTTGATTCAACTTCAGGGTGACTCTTCAACTGATTAATGAGTCCAAATAAAGCTTCTTACATCGTGATTCATTATGTTTTATTAGTATCAAGAATAAATTGCTAAATCTCCAAACATGTGCAAACTGAATCACTCGGTTAAAAGGTGGGATAACTTCTTCATCATTAGACTCCTATGATATGATCTCAACTTCAGGGGTGATTTTACACTGATTTATAAGTACAAGTCAAGCTTCTTACATACGTGATTCATTCTGATTTGATTTGAATCAAGAAGAAATTGCCAAATCTCCAAACAGGGTAAACTGGAATCACTTCGGTTAAAAGTGGGATAACTTCTTCATCATAACTCCTATGATATTGATTCAACTTCGGGGTGATTATCCACTGTTTTATGAGTCCAAATCAAGATTCTTACATCTTGATTCCTTATGGTTTGATTATAATCAAGAAGAAATTGCAAACTCTCCAAACAGGGCAAACTGGAATCACTTCGGTTAAAAGTGGGATAACTTCTTCATCATAACTCCTATGGTCTTGATTCAACTTCAGGGTGATTATACACTGATTTATGAGTCCAAATCAAGATTCTTACATCTTGATTCATTATGGTTTGATTAGAATCAAGAAGAAATTGCCAATCTCCAAAACATGGTAAACTGGAATCACTTCGGTTAAAAAGTGGGATAACTTCTTCATCATAACTCCTATGATATTGATTCAACTTCGGGGTGATTATCCACTGATTTATGAGTACAAATCAAGATTATTACATCTTTATTCCTAATGGTTTGAATAGAATCAAGAAGAAATTGCAAACTCTCCAAACAGGGCAAAACTGGAATTCGACTTCGGGTTGAAAGTGATGATAACTATCGTCATGGCATAACTCCTATGGTCCTTAGATTCAGACCATTCCAGGGTGATTCTATCAGGCTGATTGATGAGTCCGAAATCAAGCTGCTTACATCCGGTGATTGATTCTTGGTTTATTAGTATTCAGAGAAAATTGCCAAATCTCCCAGAACAGGGGTAAAATACGGATTCCCACTTCGGTTAATAAGTGGGGGTATAACATGCTTCACTCATAACTCCTCATGATATTGATTCAACTTCAGGCGTGATTATCCATTGATTTGTGAGTCCAAATTCAAGAATTCTTACATGGCTTGATTCATTATGCCCGTTTTATTAGAGATCAGAAAGGAAATTGGGCCCAACTCGTCCAAAACTGGGCAAAACTGGAAATCCACTTTCGGTTTAAAAGGTGAGATCCAACTTTGCTTCATCATCAAGCTCCTATCGATTCTTGATTCAACTTCAGGGTGGATTCTAAATTGATATTATGAGTCCCCAAATCAAGATTCTTACAGGTCGTCAGATTCATTCTGGTTTTATTTGTATCAAGAAGAAATTACCAAATCTCCAAACAGGGTAAACTGGAGTCACTTCGGTTAAAAGTGGGAGAACTTCTTCATCATAACTCCTATGATCTTGATTCAACTTCAGGGTGACTCTACACTGATTAATGAGTCCAAATAAAGCTTCTTACATCGTGATTCATTACGGTTTTATTAGTATCAAGAATAAATTGCCAAATCTCCAAACATGGCAAACTGGAATCACTTCGGTTAAAAGTGGGATAACTTCTTCATCATAACTCCTATGATATTGATTCAACTTCAGGGTGATTTACACTGATTTATAAGTACAAGTCAAGCTTCTTACATCGTGATTCATTCTGATTTGATTTGAATCAAGAAGAAATTGCCAAATCTCCAAACAGGGTAAACTGGAATCACTTCGGTTAAAAGTGGGATAACTTCTTCATCATAACTCTTATGATATTGATTAAACTTCGCGGTGATTATCCACTGTTTTATGAGTCCAAATCAAGATTCCTTACATCTTTGATTCCTTATGGTTTGATTATAATCAAGAAGAAATTGCAAACTCTCCAACAGGGGCAAACTGGAATCACTTCGGTTAAAAGTGGGATAACTTCTTCATCATAACTCCTATGGTTTTGATTCAACTTCAGGGGTGATTCTACACTGATTTATGAGTCCAAATTCAGGCTGCTTACATCGTGATTCATTCTGGTTTTATTAGTATCAAGAAGAAATTGCCAAATCTCCAAACACGGGTAAACTGGATCCACTTCGGTTAAAAAGTGGGATAACATCTTCATCATAACTCCTATGATATTGATTCAACTTCAGGGTGATTTACACTGATTTATGAGTATAAATCAAGCTTCTTACCATCGTGATTCATTTTCTGGTTTTTGATTTGAATCAAGAACAAATTGCCAAATCTCCAAACAGCGGTAAACTGAATCACTTCGGTTAAAAGTGGGATAACTTCTTCATCATAACTCCTATGATATTGATTCAACTTCGGGGTGATTATCCACTGATTTATGAGTACAAATCAAGATTATTACATCTTTATTCCTTATGGTTTTGAATAGAATGAAGAAGAAATTGCAAACTCTCCAAACAGGGCAAACTGGAATCACTTCGGTTAAAAGTTGTGATAACTTCTTCATCATAACTCCTATGGTCTTGATTCAACTTCAGGGTGATTCTACACTGATTTATGAGTCCAAATCAAGCTGCTTACATCGTGATTCATTCTGGTTTTATTAGTATCAAGAAGAAATTGCCAAATCTCCAAACAGGGGTAAACAGGATTCACTTCGGTTAAAAGTGGGATAACATCTTCATCATAACTCCTATGATATTGATTCAACTTCAGGGTGATTATCCGTTGATTTGTGAGTCCAAATCAAGATTCTTACATCTTGATTCATTATGGTTTATTAGAATCAAGAAGAAATTGGCCAACTCTCCAAACTGGGCAAACTGGAATCACTTCGGTTAAAAGTGGGATAACTTCTTCATCATAACTCCTATGATCTTGATTCAACTTCAGGGTGATTCTACATTGATTTATGAGCTCCAAATCAAGATTCTTACATCGTGATTCATTCTGGTTTTATTTGTATCAAGAAGAAATTACCCAAATCTCCAAACAGGGTAAACTTGGGAGTCACTTCGGTTAAAAGTGGGACAACTTCTTCATCATAAATTCCTATGATCTTGATTCAACTTCAGGGTGACTCTACACTGATTAATGATTCCAAATAAAGCTTCTTACATCGTGATTCATTATGGTTTTATTATTATCAAGAATAAATTGCCAAATCTCCAAACATGGCAAACTGGAATCACTTCGGTTAAAAGTGGGATAACTTCTTCATCATAACTCCTATGATATTGATTCAACTTCAGGGTGATTTACACTGATTTATAAAGTACAAGTCAAGCTTCTTACATCGTGATTCATTCTGATTTGATTTGAATCAAGAAGAAATTGCCAAATCTCCAAACAGGGTAAACTGGAATCACTTCGGGTTAAAAGTGGGATAACTTCTTCATCATAACTCCTATGATTATTGATTCAACTTCGCGGGTGACTTATCAAACTGATTTTATGAGTTCCATATCAAGCGTGCTTACATTTGATTGCATTCTTTGGTTTGATTTAGTATCAAGAAGAAATTGGCCAACCTCTCCAAACAGGGCATACTTGGATCACTTCGGTTAAAAGTGGGATAAGCTTCCTTCCATCATTAACTCCTATGGTAGTTGATTTGCAACCTTCAGAGTGATTTACACTGATTTATGAGTTCCAAAATCAGGCTTCTTACATCGTGATTCATTCTGGTTTTATTAGTATCAAGAAGAAATTGCCAAATCTCCAAACAGGGTAAACTGGATCCACTTCGGTTAAAAGTGGGATAACATCTTCATCATAACTCCTATGATATTGATTCAACTTCAGGGTGATTATCCACTGATTTATGAGTCCAAATCAAGATTCTTACATCTTGATTCATTATGGTTTGATTAGAATCAAGAAGAAATTGCCAAATCTCCAAACAGGGTAAACTGGAATCACTTCGGTTAAAAGTGGAATAACTTCTTTATCATAAGTCCAATGCTATTGATTCAACTTCAGGATGATTCTGCACTGATTTATGAGTCCAAATCAAGCTTCTTACATCTTGATTCATTTTGGTTTGATTAGAATGCAAGAAGAAATTCCCAAATCTCCAACAGGGTAAATTGGATTCATTTCGGTTAAAAGTGGGATAACTTCTTTATCATAACTCCAATGATATTGATTCAACTTCAGGGGTGATTCTACAATGATTTATGAGTTCAAATCAAGCTTCTTACATCGTGATTCTGATGTGAGTCATGGACCGGATCACTAAGGAGAACAGGAGAGTCTAGGATAAGGCCACATGAAGCCACATTGCCACCAGAACCTGGTGATGATGATCTAGCCATCCTGAAGGTCCCATGACTCGTTCCAGAGTCAAGAAGCTTAAAGAGAATGTTGTTGGATTACTCATTTCACATCCACAACAAGAAAGTCTTGGACAAGGTCTGATCCGAGATGTCTTGATCACCATTCAAGCCATCTCTACATCAAGCTGAGTTAGTATCTAGGCAAGACATGGGGTGCGTGCTCTTTTCCTTGCTTTTGGTTTTGTCCCACGAGGTTTTCCGGAGGAAGGTTTTTAACGAGGCCACAACTTGTCTTCACATCACCTAAGTCCTATCTCGGTCCAAGACTATAGAAGTTTACATTTTCATTTTAAAAACTTATGTTAAACTTTAGTTTCCTTTTTTGGTTATTGTCGAAACCCTAAAGAGCATGTTCTCTGGTTTCTTATTTAAAGGGGTCTCTAAACCCTATTGTATTAATCCAGCTTTTTAATAACAAGTATCTTTTCTCCTTGACGGCTCTCTCTCTAGAAAGTGTGTCGAGTCTGGTGTGTAGTATCCAGAACCTAAAGGTGTCTAATTTGGTGTGTCATATCCAAGTTATTCATCTAGGAGTATCAAGAGATCATCCATCCCTCTTGTGTCACCATTCAATCCACATGCCTTGAAGGACTTGAGTCTCTGATTCGTTCTTGCAAGGATCTATCCATTCCCATCAACCAAAGAGCATCCTAGGGACGCATCAGCTTCAATGTCTGACTTGGTGATAAGAGTGTCACCAGAAGGTGGCTGAGACGTTGCCTGAGAGGTTGAACCCATGACATGAGTTGTAGAGACCATAGCACGTCCATCCTCTCCAATGCGTGCAGCTCCATGGTGTTGGTGTGCCTCCTGACCTCTTGCTTCATGGGCTCTAGCTGCTGAGGTGTGTTTGGGTGGTCTAAGATGAGGGTGAAGTAGCCAGCATTTGGATTTAGAGTGTCCTTGCCTTTTGCAATGCTCACAAGTCACTCTTTTCTCATTTGGTTTGTAGTATGCCTTGTGAGCTGAGCCGGTTTCTACCTTCTCTACCTTGTTGGCCATGGATAGTTCTCCTTTACCCCCAAATAGACCTTCTGACCCTAGCTCCTTGTGCAGCTGAGCACACACATCATCCATACTTGGTAGTTCCTTAGCCCTCAAGATGTGTTTGATTACATCATTAAAGTTCTGATTAAGGGTGAGAAGCAACCCAAAGATCTTGTCTTGCTCACGCCTCTCTTCAATGACATTGAGGTTAGTTGTGCTAGGTCTCAACACTTCTAGCTCTGACCATAGCTGACTGTACTTCCCAAGATGTTTGGTGAATTCCATCTCTTCTTGTTGCAAGTTGTTTATGGCCCGCTTCACTTCAAAGATTCTGGTTAGGTTTGAAGTGTTGCCATAAACCTTGAGTAGAGTGTCCCACAGTTGTTTTGCGGTTTCACAATGTGAGTATGCCTCCATGATAGGTGTGTCAAGTGAGCTTTGCAAGATAGATAGCACCATAAGGTCCTCCTGACCCCATTTGCTTTCATCTACCACTACAACCTCCTTGCCATCTTCCCGTTGAGTAATCTGTCATGGGGCTTCTCCTGAGGTGATATGCTCCCATAGACCCCTTCCCCCAAGGGCTGTCTTGGCCATCTCGACCAGATGAGGTAGTTTGCACCTTTCAAAGTGACCGGAATCATCACTGGCTTGTGTTGCTCCATCTTCTCTTTGCTTTTGTCCAGCGGGTAAAAGGATGTACTCAAAAGAAATTGAAGCTCCGGATGTTTAGTTTAGAGATAACAATATGGTGAACAGGTTTCTGCCTTAGAAAGAGATAAGTTGGACAGAAGAGAGTGAGAACAACCAAGAACCAGAGAAAGAACTCAGTAAGAACAATACTATTATCCGGTGGACAATAGGATTTGTGAGAGATTTTTGAAAAAGTAAACCGATTAAGTGAAAGAGCAAGTGAAGTAATGAAGATTTGCGGAAGAAATTAGGTGCTCAAGAACGTTTAAGCTCTGATACCATGTTAGAAAATGAAGAACTGAGTGAAGAACCAGAGAGAAAGAAAGTAAACTCGAGAGAGAGAGAGAGAGATACTCGAAACTAAGAGAGAGAGTGAAGGGAAACTTATTTCCTTAGGTTGAAATGTGGATCGGTTACAAGTATATGTAGGCAAGTTGCCTATACAGAGAATTAATGAAATACACTTGCCTAAGTACAAAAGAAAGAATAAACTAAAGGACTCTGCTCGAGGGAGGTGGTCTGATCAAGGCAAGAAAGTGACATGTCCTCAACGGTTCAACCCTTAAGAGGAACATGTGATCTTTCCAATTTGAATCATCCTTTCTTGCCTCTAAAATATCTCCAACGGTCTCTTCTTTCTTCTGGCATGAACCGAGGGCGAGTTTGAACTTGCCTTGCCTCCTAAGACACGTTAGGTTGAGCTGAGGTGCCTTAAGAGTCAAGTATTGTACGGACATACTTGTAACTCAAGCAAGTTCAACTCTGCTTCTCCTTCACTTGTTTCCGGATCCTTTCTTCTTCTTATTTGATTATATACTTTGTCAATAGTAAGAATCTTGATTTGGACTCATAAATCAGTTTAGAATCACCCTGAAGTTGAATCAAGATCATAGGAGTTATGATAAAGAAGTTATCCCACTTTTAACCGAAGTGATTCCAGTTTACCCTGTTTGGAGATTTGGCAATTTCTTCTTGATTGTAATAAAACCAGAATGAATTAAGATGTAAGAATCTTGATTTGGACTCATAAATCAGTGTAGAATCACCCTGAAGTTGAATCAAGATCATAGGAGTTATGATGAAGATGTTTTCCCACTTTTTACCGAAGTGACTCCAGTTTACCTTGTTTGGAGATTTGGCAATTTATAGTTGATACTAATAAAACCAGAATGAATCACGATGTAAGAAGCTTGATTTGGACTCATTAATCAGTGTAGAATCACACTGGAGTAGAATCAATATCATTGGAGTTATGATGAAGAAGTTATCCCACTTTTAACCGAAGTGATTCTAGTTTACCTTGTTTGGAGATTTGGTAAATTCTTCTTGATACAAATAAAACCAAAATGAATCACGATGTAAGAATCTTGATTTGGACTCATAAATCAGATTAGAATCACCCTGAAGTTGAATCAAGATCATAGGAGTTATGATGAAGAAGTTATCCCACTTTTAACCGAAGTGATTCCAATTTACCCTGTTTGGAGATTTGGCAATTTCTTCTTGATTCTAATAAAACCAGAATGAATTAAGATGTAAGAATCTTGATTTGGACTCATAAATCAGTGTAGAATCACCCTGAAGTTGAATCAAGATCATAGGAGTTATGATGAAGATGTTTTCCCACTTTTTACCGAAGTGACTCCAGTTTACCCTGTTTGGAGATTTGGCAATTTATTCTTGATACTAATAAAACCAGAATGAATCACGATGTAAGAAGCTTGATTTGGACTCATTAATCAGTGTAGAATTACCCTGGAGTTGAATCAATTTCATTGGAGTTATGATGAATAAGTTATCCCACTTTTAACCGAAGTGATTCTAGTTTACCCTGTTTGGAGATTTGGCAATTTCTTCTTGATACAAATAAAACCAGAAATGAATCACGATGTAAGAATCTTGATTTGGACTCATAAATCAGTTTAGAATCACACTGAAGTTGAATCAAGATCATAGGAGTTATGATGAAGAAGTTATCCCACTTTTAACCGAAGTGATTCTAGTTTACCCTGTTTGGAGATTTGGCAATTTCTTCTTGATTCTAATCAAACCAGAATGAATCAAGATGTAAGAATCATGATTTGGACTCATAAATCAGTGTAGAATCATCCTGAAGTTGAATCAAGATCATAGGATTTATGATGAAGAAGTTATCCCACTTTTAACTGAAGTGACTCCAGTTTACCTTGTTTGGAGATTTGACAATTTCTTCTTGATTCTAATCAAAACAGAATGAATCAAGATGTAAGGAGCTTTATTTGGACTCATAAATCAGTGATAATCACCCTAAAGTTGAATCAATATCATTGGAGTTATGATGAAGATGTTATTCCACTTTTAACCGAAGTGATTCCAGTTTACCCTGTTTGGAGATTTGGCAATTTCTTCTTGATACAAATAAAACCAGAATGAATCACGATGTAATAATCTTGATTTGGACTCATAAATCAGTTTATAATCACCCTGAAGTTGAATCAAGATCATAGGAGTTATGATGAAGATGTTTTCCCACTTTTTACCGAAGTGATTCAGGTTTTTCCTGTTTGGAGATTTGGCAATTTATTCTTGATACTAATAAAACCAAAATGAATCACGATGTAAGAAGCTTGATTTTGACTCATTAATCAGTGTAGAATCACCCTGGAGTTGAATCAATATCATTGGAGTTATGATGAAGAAGTTATCCCACTTTTAACCGAAGTGATTCTAGTTTACCCTGTTTGGAGATTTCGCAATTTCTTCTTGATACAAATAAAACCAGAATGAATCACGATGTAAGAATCTTGATTTGGACTCATAAATCAGATTAGAATCACCCTGAAGTTGAATCAAGATCATAGGAGTTATGATGAAGAAGTTATCCCACTTTTAACCGAAGTGATTCCAGTTTACCCTGTTTGGAGATTTGGCAATTTCTTCTTGATTCTAATAAAACCAGAATGAATAAAGATGTAAGAATCTTGATTTGGACTCATAAATCAGTGTAGAATCACCCTGAAGTTGAATCAAGATCATAGGAGTTATGATGAAGATGTTTTCCCACTTTTTACCGAAGTGACTCTAGTTTACCCTGTTTGGAGATTTGGCAATTTATTCTTGATACTAATAAAACCAGAATGAATCACGATGTAAGAAGATTGATTTGGACTCACTAATCAGTGTAGAATCACCCTGGAGTTGAATCAATATCATTGGAGTTATGATGAAGAAGTTATCCCACTTTTAACCGAAGTGATTCCAGTTTACCCTTTTTGGAGATTTGGCAATTTCTTCTTGATACAAATAAAACCAGAATGAATCACGATGTAAGAAGCTTGATTTGGACTCATTAATCAGTGTAGAATCACCCTGGAGTTGAATCAATATCATTGGAGTTATGATGAAGAAGTTATCCCACTTTTAACCGAAGTGATTCTAGTTTACCTTGTTTGGAGCTTTGGCAATTTCTTCTTGATACAAATAAAACCAAAATGAATCACGATATAAGAATCTTGATTTGCACTCATAAATCAGTTTAGAATCACTGAAGTTGAATCAAGATCATAGGAGTTATGATGAAGAAGTTATCCCACTTTTAACCGAAGTGATTCCAGTTTACCCTGTTTGGAGATTTGGCAATTTCTTCTTGATTCTAATAAAACCAGAATGAATTAAGATGTAAGAATCTTGATTTGGACTCATAAATCAGTGTAGAATCACCCTGAAGTTGAATCAAGATCATAGGAGTTATGATGAAGATGTTTTCCCACTTTTTACCGAAGTGACTTCAGTTTACCCTGTTTGGATATTTGGCAATTTATTCTTGATACTAATAAAACCAGAATGAATCACGATGTAAGAAGCTTGATTTGGAATCATTAATCAGTGTAGAATCACCCTGGAGTTGAATCAATATCATTGGAGTTATGATGAAGAAGTTATCCCACTTTTAACCGAAGTGATTCTAGTTTACCTTGTTTGGAGATTTGGCAATTTCTTCTAGATACAAATAAAACCAGAATGAATCACGATGTAAGAAACTTGATTTAGACTCATAAATTAGTTTAGAATCACCCTAAAGTTGAATCAAGATCATAGGAGTTGTGATGAAGAAGTTATCTTACTTTTAACCGAAGTGATTCCAGTTTACCCTGTTTGGAGATTTGGCAATTTCTTCTTGATTCCAATCAAACCAGAATGAATCAAGATGTAAGAATCTTTATTTGGACTCATAAATTAGTGTATAATTATCCTGAAGTTGAATCAAGATCATAGGAGTTAAGATGAAGAAGTTATCTCACTTTTAACCGAAGTGACTCCAGTTTATCCTGTTTGGAGATTTGGCAATTTCTTCTTGATTCTAATCAAAACAGAATGAATCAAGATGTAAGAAGCTTTATTTGGACTCATAAATCAGTGGATAATCACCCTGAAGTTGAATCAATATCATTGGAGTTATGATGAAGATGTTATTCCACTTTTAACCGAAGTGATTCCAGTTTATCCTGTTTGGAGATTTGGCAATTTCTTCTTGATACAAATAAAACCAGAATAAATCACGATGTAAGAATCTTGATTTGGACTCATAAATCAGTTTAGAATCACCCTGAAGTTGAATCAAGATCATAGGAGTTATGATGAAGATGTTATCCCACTTTTAACCGAAGTGATTCTAGTTTACCCTGTTTGGAGATTTGGCAATTTATTCTTGATACTAATAAAACCAGAATGAATCACGATGTAAGAAGCTTGATATGGACTCATTAATCAGTGTAGAATCACCCTGGAGTTGAATCAATATCATTGGAGTTGTGATGAAGAAGTTATCCCACTTTTAACTGAAGTGATTCTAGTTTAGCCTGTTTGGAGATTTGGCAATTTCTTCTTGATACAAATAAAACCAGAATGAATCACGATGTAAGAATCTTGATTTGGACTCATAAATCAGATTAGAATCACCCAGAAGTTGAATCAAGATCATAGGAGTTATGATGAAGAAGTTATCCCACTTTTAACCGAAGTGATTCCAGTTTGCCCTGTTTGGAGAGTTGGCAATTTCTTCTTGATTCTAATTAAACCAGAATGAATCAAGATGTAATAATCTTGATTTGGACTCATAAATCAGTGTAGAATCACCCTGAAGTCGAATCAAGATCATAGGAGTTATGATGAAGATGTTATCCCACTTTTAACCGAAGTGATTCTAGTTTACCCTGTTTGGAGATTTGTCAATTTATTCTTGATACTAATAAAACCAGAATGAATCACGATGTAAGAAGCTTGATTTGGACTCATTAATCAGTGTAGAATCACCCTGGAGTTGAATCAATATCATTGGAGTTATGATGAAGAAGTTATCCCACTTTTAACCGAAGTAATTCTAGTTTACCCTGTTTGGAGATTTGACAATTTCTTCTTGATACAAATAAAACCAGAAAGAATCACGATGTAAGAATCTTTATTTGGACTCATAAATCAGTTTAGAATCACCCTGAAGTTGAATCAATATCATAGGAGTTATGATGAAGAAGTTATCCCACTTTTAACCGAAGTGATTCCAGTTTACCCTGTTTGGAGATTTGGCAATTTCTTCTTGATTCTAATAAAACCAGAATGAAGCAAGATGTAAGAATCTTGATTTGGACTCATAAATCAGTGTAGAATCACCCTGAAGTTGAATCAAGATATATGGAGTTATGATGAAGATGTTTTCCCACTTTTAACCGAAGTGATTCCAGTTTACCCTGTTTGGAGATTTGGCAATTTCTTCTTGATTCTAATCAAACCAGAATGAATCAAGATGTAAGAATCATGATTTGGACTCATAAATCAGTGTAGAATCATCCTGAAGTTGAATCAAGATCATAGGATTTATGATGAAGAAGTTATCCCACTTTTAACCGAAGTGACTCCAGTTTACCTTGTTTGGAGATTTGGCAATTTCTTCTTGATTCTAATCAAAACAGAATGAATCAAGATGTAAGAAGCTTTATTTGGACTCATAAATCAGTGATAATCACCCTGAAGTTGAATCAATATCATTGGAGTTATGATGAAGATGTTATTCCACTTTTAACCGAAGTGATTCCAGTTTATCCTCTTTTGGAGATTTGACAATTTCTTCTTGATACAAATAAAACCAGAATGAATCACGATGTAATAATCTTGATTTGGACTCATAAATCAGTTTATAATCACCCTGAAATTGAATCAAGATCATAGGAGTTATGATGAAGATGTTTTCCCACTTTTTACCGAAGTGATTCAGGTTTTTCCTGTTTGGAGATTTGGCAATTTATTCTTGATACTAATAAAACCAAAATGAATCACGATGTAAGAAGCTTTATTTTGACTCATTAATCAGTGTAGAATCACCCTGGAGTTGAATCAATATCATTGGAGTTATGATGAAGAAGTTATCCCACTTTTAACCGAAGTGATTCTAGTTTACCCTGTTTGGAGATTTGGCAATTTCTTCTTGATACAAATAAAAACAGAATGAATCACGATGTAAGAAACTTGATTTAGACTCATAAATTAGTTTAGAATCACCCTAAAGTTGAATCAAGATCATAGGAGTTGTGATGAAGAAGCTATCCTACTTTTAACCGAAGTGATTCCAGTTTACCCTGTTTGTAGATTTGGCAATTTCTTCTTGATTCTAATAAAACCAGAATGAATAAAGATGTAAGAATCTTTATTTGGACTCATAAATTAGTGTATAATCATCCTGAAGTTGAATCAAGATCATATGAGTTATGATGAAGAAGTTATCCCAATTTTAACCGAAGTGACTCCAGTTTATCCTGTTTGGAGATTTGGCAATTTCTTCTTGATTCTAATCAAAACAGAATGAATCAAGATGTAAGAAGCTTTATTTGGACTCATAAATCAGTGGATAATCACCCTGAAGTTGAATCAATATCATTGGAGTTATGATGAAGATGTTATTCAACTTTTAACCGAAGTGATTCCAGTTTACCCTGTTTGGAGATTTGGCAATTTCTTCTTGATACAAATAAAACCAGAATAAATCACGATGTAAGAATCTTGATTTGGACTCATAAATCAGTTTAGAATCACCCTGAAGTTGAATCAAGATCATAGGAGTTATGATGAAGATGTTTTCCCACTTTTTACCGAAGTGATTCCAGTTTACCCTGTTTGGAGATTTGGCAATTTATTCTTGATACTAATAAAACCAAAATGAATCACGATGTAAGAAGCTTGATATGGACTCATTAATCAGTGTAGCATTACCCTGGAGTTGAATCAATATCATTGGAGTTATGATGAAGAAGTTATCCCACTTTTAACTGAAGTGATTCTAGTTTAGCTTGTTTGGAGATTTGGCAATTTCTTCTTGATACAAATAAAACCAGAATGAATCACGATGTAAGAATCTTGATTTAGACTCATAAATCAGATTAGAATCACCCAGAAGTTGAATCAAGATCATAGGAGTTATGATGAAGATGTTTTCCCACTTTTTACCGAAGTGATTCCAGTTTACCATGTTTGGAGATTTGGCAATTTATTCTTGATACTAATAAAACCAGAATGAATCACGATGTAAGAATCTTGATATGGACTCATTAATCAGTGTAGAATTACCCTGGAGTTGAATCAATATCATTGGAGTTATGATGAAGAAGTTATCCCACTTTTAACTGAAGTGATTCTAGTTTAGCCCTGTTTGGAGATTTGGCAATTTATTCTTGATACTAATAAAACCAGAATGAATCACGATGTAAGAAGCTTGATTTGGACTCATTAATCAGTGTAGAATCACCCTGGAGTTGAATCAATATCATTGGAGTTATGATGAAGAAGTTATCCCACTTTTAACCGAAGTGATTCTAGTTTACCCTGTTTGGAGATTTGGCAATTTCTTCTTGATACAAATAAAACCAGAAAGAATCACGATGTAAGAATCTTGATTTGGACTCATAAATCAGTTTAGAATCACCCTGAAGTTGAATCAAGATCATAGGAGTTATGATGAAGAAGTTATCCCACTTTTAACCGAAGTGATTCCAGTTTACCCTGTTTGGAGATTTGGCAATTTCTTCTTGATTCTAATAAAACCAGAATGAAGCAAGATGTAAGAATCTTGATTTGGACTCATAAATCAGTGTAGAATCACCCTGAAGTTGAATCAAGATTTATGGAGTTATGATGAAGATGTTTTCCCCCTTTTTCCCGAAGTGACTCCAGTTTACCCTGTTTGGAGATTTGGCAATTTATTCTTGATACTAATAAAACCAGAATGAATCACGATGTAAGAAGCTTGATTTGGACTCATTAATCAGTGTAGACTCACCCTGGAGTTGAATCAATATCATTGGAGTTATGATGAAGAAGTTATCCCACTTTTAACCGAAGTGATTCCAGTTTACCCTGTTTGGAGATTTGGTAATTTCTTCTTGATTCTAATAAAACCAGAATGAATCAAGATGTAAGAGTCTTGATTAGGACTCATAAATCAGTGTAGAATCACCCTGAAGTTGAATCAAGATCATAGGAGTTATGATGAAGATGTTTTCCCACTTTTTACCGACGTGACTCCAATTTACCTTGTTTGGAGATTTGGCAATTTATTCTTGATACTAATAAGACCAGAATGAATCACGATGTAAGAAGCTTGATTTGGACTCATTAATCAGTGTAGAATCACCCTGGAGTTGAATCAGTATCATTGGAGTTTATGATGAAGAAGTTATCCCAACTTTTAACCGAAAGTGATTATGGTTTATCCTGTTTGGAGATTTGGCAATTTCTTCTTGATTCTAATCAAACCAGAATGAATCAAGATGTAAGAATCTTGATTTGGACTCATAAATTAGTGTATAATCATCCTGAAGTTGAATCAAGATCATAGGAGTTAAGATGAAGAAGTTATCCCACTTTTAACCGAAGTGACTCCAGTTTACCCTGTTTGGAGATTTGGCAATTTCTTCTTGATTCTAATCAAAACAGAATGAATCAAGATGTAAGAAGCTTTATTTGGACTCATAAATCAGTTTAGAATCACCCTGAAGTTGAATCAAGATCATAGGAGTTATGATGAAGAAGTTATCCCACTTTTAACCAAAGTGATTCCAGTTTACCATGTTTGGAGATTTGGCAATTTCTTCTTGATTCTAATAAAACCAGAATGAATTAAGATGTAAGAATCTTGATTTTGACTCATAAATCAGTGTAGAATTACCCTGAAGTTGAATCAAGATCATAGGTGATTGCGTCCCTAGGATGCTCTTTGGTTGATGGGAATGGATAGATCCTTGCAAGAACGAATCAGAGACTCAAGTTCTTCAAGGCGTGTGGATTGGAATGGTGACACAAGAGGGATGAATGATCTCTTGATACTCCTAGATGAATGATTTTGATATGACACACC